>PVIY010015935.1:0-52789 GCA_004026745.1 Myrmecophaga tridactyla
TTAGTTTATGGCATTCCTAGACGTGCATATGTACACGAGCCCCAGTCACGACCTTCAGCACTGGGAACATCAGTTTATGGCACTCCTAGACCTGCACATGCTCATGGCCCTCAGTCATGCTTCCCAACTCTGAGAAAGTGCTGACCTGCACAGGCGGGTCACATCCACCCCCAGCCCAAGAAGGCTGCTGCAGCTCTGTACATGTGCACAAAGGATCTCATGCCCTAGACCAGTACACACCAGGGCTACACCCTCCAGGCTTGTGGACCCGCATAGCTACTTCCTCTCTGGCCTCTGGACACCCAGGTTCACAAGCACCAGCATAATATCCCCAACCTGTACCTATACCTGCACTGCAATACATCACTGCACTGTTGTGCCCCGCCCTGAACCCTGCATCCTGTACATATCCGTCCTGCAAACACAAGACTTTAGACTACTGAAGGAAATCAACTCCCAAATTAAAGATATTTACATGTGATGAAAACAACAGAAGATCACCAAGAATATCACAATGCAAACAGATGTAGCCCAGCCTAATGAACAAATTAAAACACCAAAGGAGACACAGATATTGGAACAACTAATCAAAGATGTTCATTTAATTCTACTTAATAAAATAACAGGTATGGCTAATGATATAAAAGAGATCAAGAAGACAGTAGAAGAGCAAAAAGAGGAATTTGAAAGAATAAAAGAATAGCATATATCACAGAGATTAAAGATTCTGTTGACCAAATAAAAAAATGTACTAGTGGCACACAACAGAAGATTTGAAGAGACAGAATAAAGAATAAGTGATATAGAGGACAGGATAATTGATTTTGAACACTCAAAACAGCAAATGACAAAAAAAAAAGATAAAAAAATTTTAATTGGAACTCAGGGAAATGATAGACAAAAGAAAGTGCACAAATATAAGAATCATTGATGTCCCAGAAGAAGAAGAAAGGAGTAAAGGGACAGGAAGAGTAATTGAGGATATAATGGGGGAAAACTTCCCAACCCTTATAAAGAACATAAATATACAAGTCAAAGAAGCCCAACAGACTCCAAACAGAATAAATTTAAATAGGCCTTCACCAAGACACATACTAATCAGTCTGTCAAATGTTGAAGAGAAGAAGAAAATTCTGAAAGTGGAAAGAGAAAAACAATCTACTACATACGAGGGAAAACACATAAGACTGAGTTCAGAGTACTCAACTGGCACCATGGAGGTGAGAATGCAGTGGTATGATATATTTAAGATTCTGAAAGAGAAATACTTCAAGCCAAAAATTTCGTACCCAGTCAAACTGTCCTTCAAAACTGAGGGAGAGATTAAAATTTTCACAGACAAACAAATCCTGAAAGAATTTGTCAACAAGAGACCAGCCCTACAAGAAATACTAAAGGGTCTTCTGCCAGTTAGGAAAAAAAAAAAAAGACAGGAGAGAGAGGTCTGTAAGATGGCAGAGAATTGAAGTATACCAGGAAGGAAAGTTTAAAGGATAAAAAGAGAAAAGAATATATAGATCTGTCAAATAAAATAAAAAAAAGGTAAGATAGTGGATTCAAGAAATGCCTTTTCAGTAACAACTTTGACTGTTAATGGACCAAATTTACCAATTAAAAGATACAGATTGGCAGAATGGTTTAAGAAAATAATCCAGTATATGCTGCTTACAAGAGACTCATCTTAGACACAGGGATACAAATAGATTGAAAGTGAAAGATGTAAAAATATTTCCACAACAAGTTGTAATGAAAAGAAAGCAAGAGTAGCTATAGTAATATTGGACAAAATAGAATTCAAATGTAAAGACCTCATAAGAGACAAAGAAGGATACTATATATTAATTAAAGGGACAATTCACCAAGAAGATATAATAATCATAAATGTATATGCTCCCAATCAAGGAGCTCCAGAGTACATGCAATAGACATTGGCAAAACTGAAGGGAGCAATAGTTGTTTCAATAATAAGAGTAGGAGACTTCAATACATCACTCTCCTCTATTGATAGAACAACCAGACAGAAGATCAACAAGGAAACAAAGAAGTTAAATAACTTGATAACTAAATTAGACCTAACAGACACTTATAGGTCATTGCACCCCAAAACACAAGATATACATTTTTTTCTACTTCCCATCCTGAGAATTCTACAGGATAGATCATATGCTGGGGCACAAAATAGGTCTTTATAAATTTAAAAACATTGAAATTATTCAAAGCACTTTCTCTGATCACAGTGGAATAAAGCTGGACCTCAATAACCATCAGAAAACAAAAACGTTCACAAATACATGGGGATTACATAATGCAATCTTAAACAACCAGTGGGTCAAAGAAGAAATTTCTAGAGAAATCAGTAGCTATCTGGAGATAAATGAAAATGAGAATACAGTGTATTAGAACTTATGGGATGTGGTAAATGCTGTGCTGAGGTGGAACTTTATGACCCTAAATGCTTATATTTAAAAACATGAAAGGGCAAAAATTGAGGACTTAACTGCTCATCTGGAAGAACTTGAGAAAGAAGAGCAAATTAACCACAAAGCAAATAGAGGAAGAGAAATAACAAGAATTAAAGCTGAGTAAATGAGTAGGAGAACAAAAGAACATTAGAAAGAATCAATAAAACCAAAAGTTGGTTCTTTGAGGAAATCAATACAGTTGATGGGCCATACCAAGACTGACAAAGTAAAAAAGAGAAAGGAGGCAAATAAACAAAATCAGAAATGAGAAGGGATGCATTGCCCCAGACCCTGAAGAAATAAATCATAAGAGGATACTATGAACAACTCTATGCCAACAAACTAGACAACTTAGATGAAATGGACAAATTCCTGGAAACACACAAACGAGCTATACTGACTCAGGAAGAAATAGAAGATCTCAACAAACCAATCACAGGTAAAGAGATTCAATCTGTCATCAAAAATCTTTGTACAAAGAAAAGCCCAGAGTCAGATGGCTTCACAGGGAAATTTTATCAAACATTCCAAAAAAAGAACTAATATCAATGCTGCTCAATCTTTCCAAAAACTGAAGAAAAGGAACTCTACCTAACTCATTTTATGAAACTAATATCATTTTAATACCAAAACCAGGTAAAGATGCTATAAGAAAGGAAAGATACTGGCCAATCTCCCTAATGAACATAGGTGTAAAAATTCTCAATAAAATATTAGCAAATCGAATGCAACAACACATTCAAAGAATTATACACCACAACCAAGTGGGGTTTATACCAGGAATGCAAGGATGGTTCAACACAAGAAAATCAATTAATATAATATAGCACATTAACAAATCAAAAGGGAAAAATCACATGATCATCTTGAGTGACAATGAAAAAGCATTTGACAAAATGCAACATCCTTTTCAGATAAAAACACTCCAAAAAGATAGGAATCAAAGGTAACTACCTCAATATGATAAAGGGAATATATGAAAACTGATAACCAGCATCATACTCAATGGAGAGAGACTGAAAGCTTTCCCCCTTAGATCAGGAATGAGATGAGACTGTTGCTTCCTATGGACCGGAGCTCGAAGGATATTAAAGAATGATGAGAAAGAGATGGGATCAGGGGGTCTGAAGATGAGTGATAACAGACAATTTTATTCTTAACCAGATCCTGCTTATATACTGCAGGGTGACAAAAGGCATGCATGCATTTCCTGAGGGAACAGAGTGCTTATCTTTCAGTGCTCTCTTCCTTCATACTTAAGATAACCATTAAGGGTAAACAAACATCTTCTTCCTCCCAGACTGTTCTACATAAAGCAGACAACAATCTCCACAGTTTACTGCTGCCACCACCCTGATGCCAGCTACTCCCAACAAATTCCACAGGTCTTATTTAAACCTTTGCTCCTACATGAGACAAGGATGCCCACTGTCACCACTATAATTCAACATTATGCTAGAAGTTCTAGTTAGACCAACAAGGCAGAACAAAGAAATAAAAGACATCCAAATTGGAAAGGAAGAAGAAAAACTTTCATTATTTGCAGATGACATGATACTATATTTGGAAGATCCTGAGAAATCTACAACAAAGTTACTAAAGCTAACAAACAAATTCAGCTAGGTGGCAGGATATAAAATTAATGTGCAAAATATCAGTAATGTTTCTATACACAAGCAATGCCCTAACTGAGTAGTCAGTTAAAGAAAAAATTCCCTTCAAAATAGCAGCTAAAAGAATCAAGTACTTAGGAATTAACTTAACTAGGGATGTAAAGGATTGTACACAGAAAATTACATAACATTGCTAAGAGAAATCAAAGATGATCTAAATAGATGGAAAGACATTCCCTGCTCATGGATAGGAAGGCTAAATATAGTTAAGATGTAATTCTACCCAAATTGATCTACAGATTCAACACAGTACCAATCAAAATTGCAACAACCTACTTTAAGACTTGGAAAAGCTAGTCACCAAATTCATCTGGAAGGGAAAGAGACCCTGAAAAGCTACAAACATCCAAAAAAAGAAGAACGAAGTGGGGGGATTAATACTCCCTGACTTTAAAATGTATTATAAAGCCACCATAGTCAAAATAGCATGTATACTAGCACAAAGAGAGAAGCATTGACCAATGGAATTGAATTATGAGTGCAGAAATAGGCCACCAAATCTGTAGTTAACTTTTGACAAGGCCCCCAAATCCATGGGGACAAAATAGTCTTTTCAATAAATGGGCATGGAAAAACTGGATATTAATAGCAAAAGAATGAAAGAGGACCCCTATCTTACACCCTATACAAAAATTAACTCAGTGTGGATCAAATACCTAAATATCAGAACTAATACCATGAAGCTTCTCGAAGAAAATGTAGGGAAACATCTTCAAGACCTAATAATAGAAAGTAGCTTCCTAAACTTTATACCCAAAGCACAAGCAACAAAAGAAAAAAATAAGATAAATGGGAACTCCTCAAAATCAAATGCTTTGGCCCTCAAAAGACTTTGTTAAAAAGGTGAAGAGGCAGCCAACTCAATGGGAGAGAATATTTAGAAATCACATATCAGATAAAGGTTTGATATCCTGTATACACAAAGAATCATGCAACTTAACAACAAAAGAACAAACAACCCAATTATAAAATGGGCTAATGACACAAATAGGAATTTTTCTGAAGAGCAAATACAGATGGCTCAAAAGCACATTCAAAAAAAAGTACATGAATAGATGTTCATTTTCATTAGCTATAAGGGAAATGCAGATCAAGACTACAATGAGATACTACCTCATACCTATAAGAATGGCTGCTATTAAACAAGCAGGAAACTAAATGTTGGAGAGGATGTGGAGAAATTAGGAAACTTATGCACTGTTGGTGGGAATGTATAATGGTACAGTCACTATGGAAGACTGTTTGGTGGTTCCTTAGGAAACTAAATATCAAGTTGCCCTATGACCCAGCAATAGCACTACTTGGTATATACCCAGAAGAGCTGAAAGCAATGAGACAGACATTTGCATACCAATGTTCAGAGCAACATGATTCACAATCGCCAAAAGATGGAAACAAAGCAAATGCCCATCAACAAGCGAGTGGATAAACAAAATGTGGTATATACATATAATGGAATATTATGCAGCAGTAAAATGAAATGACATCCTGAACCATATGACAAGATGGATGAGCCTTAAGGTCATAATGCTGAGTGAAAAAAGCCAGACACAAAAGGATAGATACTGTATGATTACATTTTTATGACCATGGTAAAAGTAAAATCAGAGGCTTATAATACAGAATATAGGGGACTTAGAGATACATAGAAGCTAGAGATGGGTGAACAGTTAGCTAATGAGGGTGAACTCCAATGTAAGGGAATAGACATAAGTGAAGACATTCTCTAGTGGGTCTATAAGAAATATAACCATATTGAAGTTAAACAAGATTGAAAGGAGTTATATAGACTTATGTGTGTACTGATTAATACTAGAAATATAAATTAGTTCTTGCAAAAACTACTTCTAAGATATGTTTAGTGTACAAAGAGTGCTTAAGTCCAGGGTACAGGGGTAAAACTGCTATTGCATGCTATGGGCTATGTTTAAAAGGAAAATATCAGCACTACCACAGCAACAGCAGAAATAAATAATGTGGGGAGGAACAAGAGTTAAGAGGAGGTTTAGATTTCCCATTTGGCCAGGGTGTATTAATTGGTTTTCTTTCTCTTGGCAACAGGGAAATTATCTAAAATTAAGAGTGTTGATGGACTGTGGAGTTTGGGCCCTATACATGATCCCTGATGACTGCAGGTGGCTGAAGCATGTACTGACTGAGAAGTAGATTGGTGAATGCTGGTGTATACTTAAGAACAAATGTTGTGCTCCTTCAAAAAGGGAACAAAGTCGTGAGCTAAGCAACGATATGAATGAACATGTGGGATATTGGGCGAGGCAAAATAAGCCAGAAATAAAAGAACAACAATGGTATGGTCTCCTTTAGAAAATGCTTACAAGAAAACAGGGGCCTAGATTGTAAGTTTTTATAGCAGACACATATAGTCCAGTGGTGCAATTATTATTTCTGGATTTTGAGAGGCTGTTTTATATATATATATATATATATATATATATATATATATATATATAATGTATCATCTGGTATTTAGAGATAAGAATAAAGCCAATCAGGTTGGGGTTAAAGTAATTCAGAACACAGGGGTAAGGAAGACAATGTCAATATTTTAGAATTACACATACTCTTTGAGACCAAAGGAAGAAAGGTTTATTTGGGATGGAACCAAAATTTTCTGTTGCACATAATCTAACTCAACCTATCTATATAGCTCATTTGAACAATTGAAACACCAGGAGCCCAGAATAAGAAAGAGGTCCTTTAATCCTGAATAGCGTAATATAATGTCTGGATACATCCTAGAGTATATTAAACAGATAATCAAAAAGTATTGGCAAACTCCCTTCAGGGATGGGAATAAAAATACAGAACTATTAAACTTAACCATCAGGGAAAACAAAGTTTGTGTCAAACTTTAGGGACACCCAAATCAATAGGCCATGCCCTTGATCTTGAGGCTTACTCTTCTGAAGGTAGGTAGTGTAGAAGCTTAGTCTACCTATAGGTATGCCTAAGAGTTACTTCTGGAGGACCTCTTTTGTTGCTCAGATGTGGCCTTATTGTCTTTAAGCCCAACTCTGCAAGTGAAATCATTGCCCTCCCCCTACGTGGGACATGACATCCAGGGGTAAAAGTCTCCCTGGTGACATGGAAGATGACTCCCAGGGATGAATCTGGCCCTGGCACTGTGGGATCAACAATTCCATCCTGACCAAAAGGGGGAAAAGAAATGTAATTAATAAGGTATCAGTGGCAGAGAGAGTTCAAATAGAATGGAGAGGCTACTCTGGAGGTTGCCCTTATGCAAACTTCAGTTACATACTGCTACTTATCATAACCTCCCAAACTCTAACCAAGACCATCCCAGCCAATCCTAAAAAACACTTAAGGCAATATATAAGATTCCACAAGGTTTCCATGTACTAGTGTAACTTTTCAGAAACCTACAACCTCTAGATGGGTTCCTGGACCAGATAAGTCCTGAAACCCAGAGGGTCCAGCCTCTCCAGAACATCAGCTAGTTCCATCTCCCTACCCCACATGAGTGACAGACCCTTCCAACATGAAAAAGTTAGAATGTCCATACCCAAACATCCCTTAAGAGGGGATGGAAAAATCAAATGTGATGATGGAGTTATACGTAGAAGATAGGATTTAACAAATGAATATGATTGCTGAATCATTAAATTGATAACTCTTTCAGTCTCCAGTATCTTAGAGCAGCTAGAAGTAAAAACCTAAAATTGTGGAATCATAACCCATGTCAAACCCTGAAATATATTCTACAACTAATTGTGGTGCTGTGCTTTGGAACTTTTTTGCTCTTTTGTATATATGCTATTTTTCACAAAAAAAAAAAAGAAAGAAAAAAATCGATTGTGGTGATAAAAAATTACTTAAACCTCCTAGCCTCCAATATGCTGGAGCAGCTAGAAGGAAAACTCTGAGAGGATCATGTGATAGCCCATGACAAACTCTGGGATCTGTGCCGTAATTTCTTGTTGAGTCGTGCTTTGAAAACGATTGTTTTTTTATTTCTTTGCTTTGTTTATATGTTATGCTATACAATAAAAACACTAAAAAATAAAATAAAGTTTAAATTAAAAAACTGTCTTCACCCCAGCATATGTTCTTTGTGTGCAGTTTCTGTAAAAGCCCATTTGTCCTAGATCAAGAGGAACATTATCTTCATAATCAAAGGAAAACTCTAAACTTATTAAATTTGAGTGAACCGCTCTGTAGATGGCACTTTAAATGTTGGTGTATCATCGGAATGTTAATAAAAGTTCTTTGAAGTACGTCAAAGAGATAGTTGTGGCTCGCTTCAACTCAGTGACTTTACTTTCACTACATATTTAAATCTGAAGGATCAAATAGTTCTGGTGCTCTTAGGAAAAAATTAGACGGCAACCCAATTTTGATTTGTTGTCCACACACAGACAATATTATTACCTCCTTTGTTCTCCTAAATCTAAGAGAATTTACAGTACAGTCTTCTGCTATACATATGATATAGGGATGATAATTGGCTAGGAATAGAAATTTTAGTTAGATAGATATAATATCTGATATCTGCCTAATATGTGCCTTGCATCCTAAAATGTCCTATGCATATTTTCAGCTACAATAAAAAAAATCTAAACTATGCATTTATGGTAATTATTCTTTAAAATTCATTCATGTATCTTCAATTTCCTCTTGAAAATAAGGAAATAGAATGGCCAGAAGTGAAAGAAAACATTTACGAGTACTTGGTCTTGGATTAACTGAAAAATATTTTTTGGTCATTGAGAAAAGTTTTATTCTCCAAAGAATAAAAAGATTCCGTGAATGTGTTTTATCAATAAAGACTTCTTTAAATAGTTAATAAATCCAATGTGCATTCATTACAGCCACAAAGTATAAGTATTTCTCGAGATTGGTGAACTCCTTGGAGAAAATAACAGATAAGGAAGGTAATTTGATTGGGTTGGCTTGTTAAATCATGTTTTTCCAATTCATGACAATACTTGACCACCCTCTCACTTCCATTGCCTTCTTTGGCAACTTAACTTTTTCTAACTATATGTTACTGTGAATCCATAGTAAAGAAAATCAGAGGTAATAATCGGCAATCAAATAAATGTCATTCTAGAAATGCTTTTGGACCATGATTTATTCCAAGGAAATAATAGGAATACAAACCTTAGTTTATATATTCCCTTATGTTTCATAAAGATGGGCATATGTGCATATGTTTGCAAGATAGATGCTTCCTAATTTCTCTATTTCCCCTGGTGTTTTAGCAGTATTAAGATGATCACAAAAGTTTTTGTTATTCTTTTGTCTCTATCATTTTATATTCCTTCAGTAACACAATTCTATGAGGTTTCAACTTGAGTAAGAGATTTTTGTGCACAGTTTGATGAGATGAATATCATAATGAAGTGAAAATGTCACATTGTAGTAGATATATATTTTTATTCATTCTGAAGTCATTAAACTGTCAGCACCACAACTGTCTGAATTGATGACAATAATTAACATAAATGTGGTGGCACCAATGTGATGGAATGGTTAAAAGCTCATATGTGCCTAAGTTCAAATTGTAGCAATGTTATTTCCTTTACAGTCTCATCATCTTTAAAATGTGGAAAAATTGCTCTTCCTTCTAGATATACATATATATATATATTTACTTTTCTGATGACTTGAGTGACCTTCGCATACTTGACTTTTTTTATATATATTTATTGACAAATCTTTACACACATGCATTCCATAGATGGTATACAATCAGTAACTTACAATCACACAGCCATGCATTCATCACCATGATCATTTTTCTAGAACATCTGCATCACTCCAGAAAAAGTAACAAAAAGCTAAAAAAAAAAAAAAAAAAAACTCATACATACCACACCTCCTAACCCTCCTTCCCATGGACCATCCACCTGCCCATTTTATTTTACCCTTTGTTGCCCCCCCCATTATTTATTCATTCCTCATTGATATTATTTTTTCACTTATCTGTCTATACCCTGGACAAAAGGAGCATCAGACACAAGCCTCCCACAATCACATAGTCACAGTATAAAAGTTATATCTTATCTTAATACAATCATCTTCAAGAAGCAAGGCCCTGGAACACAGCTCAACAGCAAACAGGCAATTCCCTCAGCCTCTAATACACCATATACTAAAAAGGAACATCTATATAATACATAAGAATAACTTTCCAGGATAACCTCTTAAATCTGCATGAAATCTCTCAGCCACCGAAACTTTATCCTGTCTCATCTCTCTTCCCTCTCCTGGTCAAGAAGTGCTTTCTCAATCCCCTGATGCCAAGTCCCGGCTCATCCAGGATTTCTGTCCCACATTGCCAACGAGATTCACACCCCTGGAGTCATGTCCCACACAGGGGGAAGGGCAATGAGTTCATCTGCTGAGTCACCTAGAGAGAGAGACCACATCCAAGCAACAAAATAACTTGAAGTTGGCTTAGCTTATCCTTTGCTGGAATAAGTCTCATAGGGGTAAACCCCAAAATTGAGGGCTCAGCCTATTGATTTAAGTTGTCCCCACTGTTTATGAGAATATAAAAAATTTTCCAAAGGGGGAAGTTGAATATATCCTCCTTTCTCCCCAGTCCCCTAAGGGGACTTTGCAAATACTTCTCTACTCACTGCCCAAATTACTCTAGGGTATATGGGACATCACACCAATTTTGACAAACCAACAAAATTTCATGCCCTATTCAAGATTCCATGTACTTATGGTGTTCAACTAAACTGACCATGCAAGTTAAATTAGGAAATACAGTACCAAAAATTTAAATTTTGCACCAAATAAACATCTCTCCCTTTGGTCACACACAGAAGTTTTAAAATATGGACAATATCATCCTTTACCCTGTTTTCTGATTTACTGTAGTCCTATCCAGATCAGCTTCATTCATATCTGTACTTGAAGTGTGATTGCTTTTTCAACTTTTTAAACAGTTCCTGTATGGGCTACTGCTGACTTTCATAGCTTCAGAGCTCTATCTCTGAGTCTCAGGTGTCACATAAATTACCTGAAGTTTCTGGGAATGACCAGGTAATATACTAACAGCTCAGTATCTCAGAATTTTAAAACGACAGTCACAACTCCTGAATAGATGTGACTGCTATAAGAACTTACAATATAGGACCCTCCAGGACAGGCCCCAACCTGTCAACCCATGGTCTCAACTTCAGTTCACCAAGTTTTTCTATTATAGTTAGTCCATATGATTGAGGCATGATAACATTTGTCTTTTTGTTCCTGACATTTCATTCAACATACAGTTCTTAAAGTTCATACACCTTTTTGTAGGCCTCACAACTTCATTACCTCTCTCAGCCACCCAGAAGTCTATCATATGTATAACTCATAGATCCTCCTTCTATTCTTCATTTGTTATACCCTTAGACCGCCTCCATTCATTGTGAATCATGAACACTGCCACCATAAACACCAGTGTGCAAAGGTCCATTCATGTCCCCACATACACTTCATCCAGGTATGCAGAGAACAATGGGGTTGCAGGGTCATATGGCATCCCTACCCCTAGATTCCTGTAGAACCATCACACTGCCTTCAAATGGCCTGCACCTCTCATTTCCCTACCAACAGGGAATAGGTACATCTCTTTCTCCTCATTTTCTCCAGCACTTGTTTCTTTCTGTTCATTTTTAAACAATTTTAATCATACATCATACAATCCATCCTAAGTGTATTGACATGCCTTTGCCACCATAATCTATATGAAGACATTTCCTTTTCTTCCACCAATAATCCATATGCCTCCCCCGTGCCCCCAGCTTGCTGACATTTAGTTTTGGCATAATGCCTTTGTTACATTCAGTGGAAGTATATTACAATGTTACTGTTGACTTAGACCCTAGCTTGCATTGATTGTACTTTTTCCCGTATACCATCAATTTTCAACACCCTGCAATGTTGACATTCATTTGTTCTCCCTCATGCAAAAGTGTTTTTTTACTTGTACATTTAATCACCATCATTGTCCACTCTAGGAATTCCTACATTATACCATCTCAGTCTTTATCCTCTATCTTTCCTTCTGGTCTCATACATGCCCTTCTCCTTCAATCATACTCACATTCAACTTCATTCAGTGTATGTATATTATTGCACTACAATCAGGTACAATTGTGCTATCCATTTCTGAATTTTTACAGTCAGTCCTGTTGAACAATCTGTATTCCTTCAGTACCAATTACCAAATACCAAATCTCTACCCTATTTCTATCTCCTGATACTCTATGTTCTCAAGTTCAATTCTCAAAGTTCACTCATTAATGTTATTTCATATTAATGAGACCATACAATATTTATCCTTTTGTTTCTAGCTAATTTCACTCAGCATAATGTCCTCAAGGCCCATCCATGTCATTACATGCTTCATGAATTTATTTGATCATAGAGCTGTATAATACTCCATTGTTTGTATATACCAGAGCTTGTTTAGCTAGTTATCCATTGGTGGACATTTAGGTTATTTCCATCTCTTGGCAATTGTAAATAATGCTGCTGTAAGCATTGGTGTGCAAATGTTCATTTGTGTCCTTGCCCTCTTGTCCTCTGAATATATATCTAGTAATGGGATTGCTGGACCATATGCCTATTCTATACCTGGCTTCCTGAGAAACTGCCAAATTGCCTTCCAGAGCAGTTGTATCATTTTACATTCCCACCAACAGTGGATAAGTGTGCCTCTTTCTCCACATCCTCTCCAGCACGTTTTCTTTTTTTTTAATAGCCATTCTAGTGGGTGTCAGATATCTGATTTTGATTTACATTTCCCTAATAGCCAGGGAAGTTGAGCATTTTTTTCATGTGCCTTTTAGCCATTTGTATTTCTTTTTCTCAGAAGTGTCTGTGTTCATGTTTTTTTGCCCATTTTCTAATTGGGTTGTTTGTCTCTATGTTGTTGAGTTGATGGTATCTCTTTATATATTTTAGATACTAAACCCTTATCTGATATATGATCTCCAAATATTGCCTCCCATTGCATAGGCTGCCTTTTCACTTTTTTGACACAGTTCTTTGATGCACAAAAGTGTTTAATTTTGAGGAGTTTCCATTTATCTATTTCTTTTTTCAATGCTCGTGCTTTAGGTGTAAGGTCTAGGAAACCGCCTCCTGTTACAAGCTTTAGAAGATATTTCCCTACATTTTCTTCTAAAAGTTTTATTTTTAGCTTTAATGTTTAGGTCTTTGATCCATTTTGAGTTAATTTTTGTAAAGGGTATGAGATATGAATTCTTTTTCATTTTTTTGCATATGAATATCCAGTTCTCCAAATACCATTTATTGAAGAGGCTCCTCTGTCCTAGGTGGGCTATTTACTGATTTCTCTTGCAATTTCTTCCTTGACTCACTGGTTGTTTAAGAGTGTGCTATTTAGCCTTCAAATATTTGTCAATTTTCTGGCCTTCTGCCTGTTATTGATTTCTAACTTCATTCCATTATAATCCAAGAAAGTGTTTTTTATGATTTCAATCTTCTTAAATTATTGAGACTTGCTTTGTGACCCAGCATATGGTCTTTCCTTGAGAATGATCCGTAAACACTTGAGAAAAATGCATACCCTGCTGTTGTGGGTGTAATGTTCTGTAAATGTCTGTTCAGTCTAGTTCATTTATCATAGTATTCATATCCTCTGTTTCTTTATTAATCCTCTGTCTCGATGCTCTATCCATTGATGAGAGCAGGGAACTGAAGTCTCCAACTATTGAGGTACAGGTGTCTATTTCCCCCTTCAATGTTATCAGTGTTTTCCTCATGTACTTTGGAGCATTCTGGGTCAGTGCATAAATCGTTATGATTGTTATGTCTTCTTGTTTGATTATTCCTTTTATTAATGCATAGTGTCTTCTTTGTATCTTTTAATTGTTTTACATTTGAAGTCTAATTCGTTGGATATTCGTATAGCTACTCCTGCTCCTTTCTGATTGCTGTTTGCATGAATATCTTTTTCCAACCTTTCAAGTTCAACCTTTTTGTTCTTGGGTCTAAAATGAGTCTCCTGTAGACAGCATATAGATGGGTCCTGTTTTTTAATTCATTCTGCCAGTCTATGTCTTTTGATTAGGCGGTTTCATCCATTAACATTTAATGTTGTTATTGTAAAGGCAGTACTTTCTTCTACCATTTTGTCTTTTGGATTTTATATGTCATATCCTTTTTTCCTCTTTTCACCTTTTCTAATAGTCTTCAGTTCTACACTCTTCTCCAGATATCTTTCTTCTACCTTTTATCTGCCTGTAGTGCTCCCTTTACTATTTCTTGCAGAGCTGGTATCTTGGTCACAAATTCTCTCAGTGATTGTTTGTCTGAAAAATACTTTAATCTCCCCCTCTTTTTTGAAGGACAATTTTGCTGGATATAGAATTCTTGGTTGGCAGTTTTTTCTCTTTTAAAATCTTAAATACATCATATTACTGCCTTCTCACTTCTGTAGTTTCTGCTGAGAAATCCACAGTCTTGTTGGGCTTCCCTTGTATTTGATGGATTGCCTTTCTCTTGCAGCATCCAAAATTCTTTCTTTGTCTTTTACATTTGACAATCTGATTAGTAAGTGTCTTGGAGTATGTTTATTTGGATTTATTCTGTTTGGGGTATGCTGCACTTTTTGTATCTGTAATTTTATGTCCTTGCTAAGAGATGGTTAATTTTCAGTGATTATTTCTTCCATTAGTCTTTCTACTCCTTTTCCCTTATCTTCTCCTTTTGGGACACCCACAACATGTATATTCATGTACTTCATGTTGTCATTCAATTACCTGAGACCCTGCTCATATTTTTCTATTGTTTTTCTATATTTTCTTTTGTGTGTCAGATTCCAGTTGTCCAGTTCTCTAGTTCACTAATCATTTCTTTTGCCTCTTCAAATCTATTATTGTAGGTTTCCATTGCTTTTTTTCATCTTTTATTATGTCTTTCATTCCCATAAGTTCTGTGATTTGTTTTTTCAAGCTTTTAAATTCTTCTTTTTGTTCACCCAATGTCTTCTTTATATCCTCCCTCAACTCACTGATTTAAATTTGTATTAGATTTTGTATGACTGTTCAAACATCCTAATTTGAACACTAAACATCCTGGATTAGTGGTTTCAAAACCTGTATCTCATTTGAAGTGGGCTTGTTTCTATGACTAGGCCACAGCTTCGATTTTCTTATTATGACTCATTATTTTTTTGCTGGCATCTAGGCCATTTCTATCCAATGAGCTGCTAAGGAGTAGAAAAAAAGCCAAACAAGAAAAACAAAAACAAAAAAACAAAAGGCCTTTTCAGAGCTGGACCCCTGCTCCTCTGCTTTGTCAATCAAGAGTTTAAGTTAGTAAATGGCTCTATGTATCTCCAGGCTCTATGTGCCCCCTTTTCTTGGTGTCCGGCCCTTTTCCTGTATTTTCTGTTGTCTGCCTCAAAAAGTCTCTGGTTGCTTTCTTTTTTTTAACCCTGTCAGTCCCACCCTCTCTCTGCTGGGGCAAAATCTCCTAGTGCCTTTCCTGCTTCTCCAGGTTTATGTGTGTTAGGGGCCTATTTTCAGTAGTCAGACTTTGTTAATTAATTCCATAATTGGAGTGTGGTTGAGCTAAGTCCTTTCCCCTGGGGAACCAGCCTGCCATGCCTATGGGGGAGGGGTTGCTGGCCTCAGGGACTTAGGAGATTTACAGTTTAGGGTGGGTTATCAAATGTTTCACCTGGTCTAGACTGGTGTATGCTATGTGTCCGGTCACTGATGTTCCCCCAGCATTTTTCTGTACTGTTTCTGCCTATTTACTAGATGCTCTGGAGGACAAACTAAATTCCAAACCTCACTAAACTGCCATCTTGCCCCACCCCTCCTTATAGGTTTTTGCAAGGATAAGTAAGATATACTTTTTCTAAAAATGCTTATCACATTACCCAAAAGAAAGCTAACATTTTGACATACTTACAAATTTTATCATTTTCATCTCATTTTTAAAGAGATATAAGTGTATTTGGGAAACAATATCAAAGTACTTTCATTTGTAGCACAGAGGTAACTATTTGTAATTAACTAAAAATTATTTTTATTTTCATTTTTAGGTTTTTAAAGTTTTGAGAAGCCAGATTATAATTAATTCCAACAGACAACACAAAAATTATAAAATGTTGATGGCTATAAGTTTTAGAATGTAATTTTTTCCATAGACATAATATGTAATTTGTTTTTGTTACACATAAAAGCATCTTTCATTAATATTAAAATATACATCAACAAAACTTATGGTTATTTCAAGCTCTCTCTGGCATTGTGAATTAGCTCAGTGAATCAATTTCCAAATGTTGATTCACCACATTATATTTGTGTTATATTTTTCAAATCAATAAAATAATTCTTAGTATCAAAATTATGAAAATGATTCACTGTTTTACACTGACAAGCAGAAAATGGTGTGTTAGTTTTTAAAATATGGTATATTTTGTCATTGTTTTGAAAACATATATAGCTTCAATTCAATAATAAATTGTTTCTGATTTAGTAAATGCAGAAAAGTGGATTGAATATATTATAGTAAATGAGAATAAATTAGAAAAAAATTAACTCAATAAAGAATGAAGTCTTAATTTTATTTCCAGTATTGGAAAAAACAACAAAAGTCAGATTATTTTAGAACAAAATTTTTCAAACAGTAGGTTTCAATGCACTAGTGAAGAATGAAATCTATTTAATGGATATCAACTAGCATTTTTTTAAATAAAATTAATAAAATAAATAAAACTAAAATATCTGGGAGCCCCATAATACCTTTGTCTCAGTGTTTTATATATATATATATATAAAAAAAAACATTAAAACATATATATATGATATGTATGTCCTGAAACATGACAGAAAAGTGCTTATTGTGAATCATTATCAAAAATTTGATAAAACTGCACTACACCATACTCAGCAACTAAAAATACTGATCCACAAGGGACAGCAGAAATATTAACACTTGGAAGTTGTAGATGACTATGATATTAATGTCAAACTATGTATCATTTCTCAAGGTAAGCTTTTTTTTTTTTCTTTTTGCATGGGCAGGCACCGGGAATCGAACCTGGGTCTCCAGTATGGCAGGCAAGAACTCCACCTGCTGAGCCACCATGGCCGCCCAAGGTAAGCTTTTGAGATAGATTTCAAACCCTGAATTTTTACTCTATGTTCAATCTAAAATAGAGCATCCGGCAGATTTTCCTTACTGTATTTAATGTTCTTTATTAAGTAAACAATAGTTTCAAACTAGTTTCAGAGACCATCAATAAAAAAATTGAGTCCAGTTACCGAGGAAATATAATTGATTTTGATAATATACCGAACTTATTATCTATTAATAGCTAGTCACCATTCAGATGGCCAGAACAAATCATTTCACAACTGCTATGCCTAGAAAGGCTTTAAGGTAATCATCATCTACACACATTCCATGCAAGCCAAGGAGGGGAAGTATCATGCTCACCATAGCTAAAGTAAACTATAAAAGGGATGGTGAATTGTAGCACATAAAATAGTACTACAGTCTCTGCACAAATAAGATATGGTACAATTATGATAAAGTTTTCAAAGTGAAAAATGGTATTATTCCCTCAATATAAAATGCATACATGTATTTAGCCACATTAATAATACAATGTTTTTAAAAACATTTCTTGGATTTAAAAGATGTCTTATTCTACCCAAATTTACAATGATTTGGGTGGGCATAGTAAACTTCCGCCACAAAAGCATACATTTTTCTGTTATTTTGTCTGTCTTTGATAACAATAATTTTACCTTCCACTGAGTACTAAATCCAGCCTCTTTCCATTTACGTTCTTTTACTGCTGCCTGGGATGCCTTCCTATGGGCCTGCAAAATATTCCTTATTTTTTAAAATCTTGGTAAATTAACCCTTCATTATTTCTTGGAGACCTTTAATTTTCATTTCATTAGAAATTTTTTTAGAGAAACTGTAGATGTACAGAAAAATGATGCAGAAAATGCAGAGTTCCAGATGCCAACCCCATTACTAAAATTTTGCATTAAATTTGTTACAATTGATGAGAGATTATGATAATTGTGGATTAACTATAGTCCATGGATTATATTAGGTTTCCCTGCTTATTCTGTACAGTCATGTGGGTTGGATTTTTTTTCTTCTAGTAACAAATATGCAATGTAAATTTCCCCTCATAACCATATTCAGGTATATAATTCAACATGGCTTGTTAGGCAGGTCTAGTGGTGACAAACTCCCCCAGGTTTTGTTTATCTGGGAATGTCTCGATCTCTCCCTCATTTTTGAAAGATAGTCTTGCCAGATACA
Source organism: Myrmecophaga tridactyla (assembly GCA_004026745.1). Taxonomy (NCBI): domain Eukaryota; kingdom Metazoa; phylum Chordata; class Mammalia; order Pilosa; family Myrmecophagidae; genus Myrmecophaga; species Myrmecophaga tridactyla. The sequence goes on from PVIY010015935.1 coordinate 18,446, forward strand.
AAATTCTTGGTTGAAAATTGTTTTCTTTCAACACTTTAAATATCATCCCACTGCCTTGCCTCCATGATTTCTGATGACATATCAGCACTTAATCTTATTGAGACTCCCTTTTACATAAAATGTTGCTTTTCTCTTGTAGATTTCAGAACTCTCTCCTTGTTCTTGGTATTGGACAGTTTGATTACTATGTTTTTGGGAAGGTGTCACTTCAAATTTATCCTGTTTGGGGTTTGTTGGGAATCTTCAATGTGCATTTTCGTGTCTTTGGCTAAGTTTGGGGAGTTTTCTGCCATTATTTCTTTGAATACTCATTCTTTAACTTTCATTCTTTTCCTTTTGTTATTCCCATAACGCATGTTGGTTCACTTGATGGTGTCCCACAGATCTCTTCGCCATTTTTGCTTTTTTAAATTATTTTTTTTCTGCTCTCCCACCTTACTAATTTCAAATTTGTCTTCAAATTCACTGATTCTTCCTTCTGCAGCTCCAATCTGCTTCTGAAACCTTCTAGGGAAATTTTCTTTTCTGCCCTTTTGTTCTTCAATTCCAGTACTCCTGTTTGGCTCCTTTTAAAATTTTCTATCTACATTGAGGTTTTCGTATTGGTCATTCTTTGTTTTCCTGGTATTCTTTAGCTCTTTCTTTGTATTTTCCTTATCACCCTGAATATACTAAGGGCCTTTTTGTTCAAGTTTGTCCAGTATATCCAAAGTCTGGTTTTCTTTGTTAATGTTCTCTGGACTTTCATCCTATTCCTTTGGTTGGGCCATCATTTCCTGTTTCTTTGTCTTGAACTTTTTTTTGTATACTGTACATTTTAATATTTAAAATGTTAATTATGGGACTTCATCCCTGAACTGTCTTGTTCCTCAACTTTGTATCCAGTTCATGTTATGACAGAGATTTTCTTGCATGCCATGGATTAGAAAAGCAAGCAAGCCAAAACACAGAAAACCTTTCACAGTCTTTGCAACTTGGATCTTTGTCGATTGGGTTTCTGCTTCAGAGCTTAGCCCTCCTACCATAAAGATCAGTCTGAGGTGAACAAGTGCAGACTCCACATTGTCTTTTCTGAGCCTCTCTCTTGTCCTGGGCTTGTGCTTGCTTGTGCCTTAGGATTTCCTCCACTCTGCTCCCTATGAAATAGACTTTCATCTTCTCCCTGGCTCTCTATCTTATGTCTTAAAGCAGGTAAGACTTGACCCATGCTGCCTCAACTTAATTGTTTCTTATACTGCTTTAGCTATCCCAAGCTGCTTCTGCCTCAAGGGCAAATTCTGGGAGGATGAATTCTAGACGAATCTCCTGACATACAGGCACCCCTATATGCCCATAGAAGTTATTCTTCTCCCACTGAACAGGACCAGGGGCCCACAATACAGCATAGGCTGACTCTACATTGTGGGATGGGGCCCATGAGGACACAAGGAACATTTCCTATGACTTTTGAAGCAACATTTTCTTGATTCAGCACTTTCCTGGTTACCTCAGCCCTTTAACTATTTTCTGTAGTTTTAGGAATGGTACTGTCTTTAACACTTTTCTGTACTTTGCCTTGGGATAGAGGTGGGGCTGGAATGGCCACCCTCAGAGCTGGCCCCCAGTGATCTGATGTTGCTATGATCAGCAATCAGAACACACACACACACACACACTGGATTTTGGAGGACTAGGTTTTTATATCCCACCCTGGCACCAGCAAGCTGCACCAGGAGCCAGGGTTCTGGCTCAGCCACTACTGCCTGCCATGTGGCCGGGAGGCGGTGTATGGTTGCTGGTGCACCATTGTTTACTGCGGTTTACCAGCCTCTTCCTCCAGCTCTTCCCTGGATGCTGCACAGTGTTCCTCTAGACTCTGGAGTTTCAAAATAGTTGATTTAGACAGTTCCTGCCAGTTCAACAGTTGTTTTGGTGAAGAGCCCGATTCTTGGATTTTCCTACTCCACCATCATCCCACAATCTCCTATTCATTAGAATATTTTGTCTGTTTGCATCTCCCTCTCCCTCTAATAGGTTATCACTTCCTTGAAGGCAGACTCCTTACATAACCACCTTTGTACCTGGTGATGCCTAACATAATTGCTATTCTATGTGTGTATGTGTGAAAATGAATGAATGAATAATATATGCAGGGCTACTAAAATTACTTTTGAAAAGGGGTTATCAAGTGCAAGCCATTTAATGCTTGCCTTTAGAAAAGCCAGTTTTAATTGTCTTAACATTTGATACCATTTTCAAAGGCAAATTTCTGTAAATGTCTGTCAAATCTTCAAGAATAATGGAAGCAGAATCAGCATGCTGACAATGGGTCCTAGGCTGCTTATTAGTGTGGGTCGCTACTATCAATGGATTCCATGAGATGTTTACTTGTGTTCCAGGCTTGGATTTGACACCCCAACATGATTTTCACATTCCAGTACTTTTCTGGAACATTCTTAGCATTGACATGAATAAATCAGAGAGACTTCTGGCATTTGATTTGGAAATTTTCTTCAAAATAGATGTCAAAGGTTGCCATAGTAACTGAATGATGCTGTGAAAGTCACTTTATCAAAATGTGGAACAGAGATGTCTGCTATATTCTCATTTATTTTTGGAAAAATGACTTTTAATTGTATCTTTTATATTGCATAAGTGTAATTAATTATACTGAGAAACTTTTAGAAGACTATTTTTCCAGCTTCATTCCATTTATACCTTTCATATGCCTCCTATTCTAATAATACCAGTTTATACTCAGTTCATGTTTGATGCCTTTATTTTGGAATATCATCTCCATTCTTAATCACTGAACACTCATATTCCTTCTTTACATCTTCCTTTGAAACTTTCCTTCTCATTCAAATCTATTGGCCCCCCTTTGTACATTTTAGCAATAAAAGTAATTTAAAAATAACATTTAAATATACTTGAGTTCTGGGAAATTAGTTATTTCTGTTTTATGTATCAGTTCTATGTAATTCTTTGTTTCTATCAGGGAAAAGGAAGACCAGTCTCCTTGCTTTAATAAATTAAAAATGCATAAGCAAGTAAAAACAGAAGAAAAATCACTTTACCACTTAAAAATTCATGAAGTCAGAATATAAAGAAAAGATTATTTTCATCTAGGATATAGATGACTGGGCTTATCTGAAAAATCAGCATTGTTACAGCTTGGAGTTGAAAAGAACTTTAAATGGTGTAGAGTTTTTTTTAATTAAATCTTTTAATTATTCTTAAAAGAATAGAAAATGAAAGGTTATATCTTTCTTCACATTACCTTGGAGTGAGATTTTGATCAGTCCTCCAAGCTAAGCAGAATGAATCTGTTCATTAATTTCCTGGAAATGGACCAAAAAAAGGTTTCCTGTATAGCCAACAATGGAATTGATAGCACATGCTTTTTCTGCTGACTTAGTTTCTAGATTTTAGTGAAGAATTCTGATACCATTGTCTCTAAAAGAAAACTTCAGGTTGACTTAAAAATAAAAGCATGTTTCTAATATATACTCCTGAAGTGGTTTAATATAGGGTTAATGAAATTGGTTAAATTTCACCTGCCTATTAAATTGACACTGTGATAACCCTTAAAATTTATAAAATCTTGCAGAACAGAAAAATTTGGGGGAGTTTTTTGTGTTTTTTTTTTTTTTTTGCTTTAATAGGAAAGCAAAAGCTTTTCATGAACACAGGAGACCTTTATTAGTTATCTTGGGAAAATTGGCATCCAAAATCTTCTTAAATATGTATACCACTAATACAGTATATCAAAATTCATGGCAATAGTAAAAAGAAGGTTTGTTTTCATTATCTCTTGTGAACTGAAAAGAATTGCTATGTGCTTGCATCTAAAAAGCAAAGGAAAACTCTGCTTCACAGCTGCCTGCCTGTGGGTTGCCATCTTGTGACTGGGCATAAGCCAAGGTCACACAGACCACAGGGATATAAGCTGCTTCATGACCTGTCCCATAAAAAATATCCTGTGAAGTTACTTTACCCTTATGGTGGAGCTGTATGTACCCAGAAAACATGTTGCTAATGCATTCCTGGGGTGTGAACCCATGGTAAGTAGGACCTAAGTTTTGATGAAGTTGCTTCAGTTAAGGTGTGGCCCAGCCGAATAAAGATGGATCTTAATTCTACTATGGGAGTCCTTTATAAGCGGAATCCAATTCAAACAGAAAGACAGGAAGATACAGATGGAGCAGCCAGAAGCCAGGAATCTGCAGAATCTTGTAAAGAAGAGAGAGAGCAGGAGAGGCCCCCAGGTACACTGCCATGTGATAGAGGAGCTAAGGTCCAAGGATCACTGGCAGCCAGTCCCAGAGCACCAGCCTTCAGGAAGAAAGCATTGCCTTGATGAGATCTTGATTTGGACTTGTCTTAGCTTCAAAACTGTAAGCCATTAAATTCCCATTGTTTAAGCCAGCCCATTCCATGGGATACGCTTGAGTACCCAAGGAAACTAAAATAGTCCTCTCTTCTTCTCTATGGGGACCCTGGAGGTCATGTGCTTCTGATTAAACCACAAGATGTAGCAGGGGGGTAGGAGGTCCTGATCTATATCAAATTTGCCTTTGATTGAGAAATATGTCTTTATTGTATTAAGCCATCAAGATTCGATACCACAGTATACTCTTAGCCAATCCTTAATAATTCAGTAAACTTATTTTTTGTTGTTCTTAGAAACTAGATTAAATTAGGGACTACCTGCTAATTATTAGTAAGCAAAATGTAGCAATAAATTCTATAGAGATAAATGTAAGTTTTTTGATGAAATTATATCATAGAATGACTAAATATCCTTCACTATAACTTCAAAATATAGAGAACTTAGTTAAAATGAAAATACAACATATCAAACTATATGGGATGCAGCTAAATGTCCAGGGAATAAATAGAAATTAAAGATGAAGTGAAGCAATAAAAAGTTACTGGCAATATCAAATTTTTGTATTCGAATTTTAAAGTCACCACACCAGTACTCTTATAGATAGTGTGTAACATGTCACTTAAAAATATTATGATCGTCAGCATACAAGAATTGGAAAAGCACAAGGGGAAAAAAGAGGAGTCTCTAATTTTTTAGGAAAGATATACTTTTCTTCTTCCTTAAAGTCCAGATTATCTTCTTGTGGTGGCTTGAAGCCATTGTTCCAAGAAAACATGTTCTTAAATTCGATTCATTCTCTGAGTGTGAACCCTAAGTAAACAGTGTCTTTTGATGAGGTTACTTCAGTTAGAGTATGGCCCAACTGGCTTCCTCATAGGGCAGGCCACAGAGGGGGAGAAAGCAGAGCGAACAACCAGAGCTGAAAGTCAATGGGACCAGAAAAGGAAGGAAAAGCCAGGATCGAGGGAAAAAAACCCATGTGCACTGCCATGTGATGGAAAAGCTGAGGATCGGGGACATCTGGCAGCCAGCCCCAGAACAGCACAGACTTCTGGGAGAAGCCACTGCCTTAACATCTTGATTTGGATTTCTCCTAGCCTCAAGGCCATGGGCCAATAAGCCCCCATTGTTTAAGCCAAACCATTGCATGGTATTTGCTTTAGGAATGAGGATACTAAAACATTTCTCAAATTTGTTCTACCCGGGTTAATTTTTGTCTTAGTGAAAGGCAGCATTTAACCAGGAAAAGCAGAGATCTGACAGGCATCGAGAAGCTCCCCTCTCCTTAATTTGCCATGCCTCCTCCATCACTAAGTCCTGCCTGTTCCACCTTATAGGCACTTTTTATATAGCATCTCTTCCTCTTCAGTTTCACCAGTATGAATACAGGGGATCCCAGGACCTTTGATTACTAAAGGATTAACTTGCAGCCAGTACTATCACATTTATTTAATCCATTACTCTCATTCCCTCTAGAGTGATTCCAAATCCAGTCACATCAATACCCCCCTTAAAACATTTTAGAAATTTCCTTCTTCTACACTATCAAGTCCAGTTCTATTACAGTGTATGAGACATGGTTCATGGAATAGCCTTTGTCCAGTTCTCCAACTTCCTATCTTACTGAACTCCCTCCACCTCATTTCCAATGGTCCAGTCATACAGATTAATTTATAGCTTCCTACAGGTGCCTCCTTCCCTATGCCTCTGTACTTCCCACATACTTATCCAACTGTATGGAACACTCTTGCCTCTCCCATATACCTGAAAAGTTATATTTTGCTCTTATATTTTGCTAAAATACCATTGGTCCTTGGAAAATTATTGAATAGTCAACTTCCTCTAATCCCTGAGTCCTAGATAAGTGGCTTTCCTTAGAGTCCTTGCTGTAATTCTACAAATTATTTTGTATATCTGTACTTACCTCTACTTATTGTATCATCATTCATATAGCTAAGGATCACTGGCAATTTTTAAGTGGATAAGAATCAGAAGGATATTATTTGAGCATTTTCTCCAATACTCAGGTAATTTGAGTATATTGTTAATATTGTTATCATTTAATCTTCACAACAACTTCATGAAGTAAATTCTAAATAATGCATTTACCCAAAGGCAAATTCTACAAAGAACATATTACCATCTCCATCACATAGAGGAGGAAGCTAAAAATAGAGGGACCAGGATTCAAACTCAGGTTTATCTAAATTCAGATAAATTCTTAAGCAATGCCTTTTTGTTGTCTATAACTGCTGATTTTTTAAAACTCTTTTCCCAAATCTTTTCATAATCCATCACACTACAATGTAAAATCCACTGATTTTCTCCAATAGAGGAGAGTAACATTCTATTAATTTCTCTTTATACCTAAAGTTACTGATGAAGGTACATCATACCTTTCTCTTTTCATCATAACTACTCATAGCTGCTAAAGCTCTTTTGGATAACAATATATTCAACAATTCAGTTCAGCCTGGATGCAAGTCATATATAAATTTCAAATAGAGTTTTCATCTATTTGTTCTAAATTGAAAAAAACTTTTATCCTTGGTTGTAGGGGAGAAATGATTCAGAAACACTCTCTTGGCCTCCACCTCATGGTAAATCTGTTAACAAACTTTAGCAGGTGAAACAGATATGAAAATGCAATCATAAGCCAAAGGAAAAAACTGATAATTGTTGTGAAAAAAGAGAAATTACTTCTGAGTTTTATTAAATGGTAAAACTGATTCATGTAATTACCTAATGTTTGTGGAACATATGGGCTTTAGAAATTTTGCTTAGATTGCTTTGAAAAATGTAGTATGAAAGCTAAGCAAACTCCCTTAGGAGAGTTCTTAAAGCCACAGAAGGTAAATAAATATGTCGGCCATTCAAATCAGGTAGGTTTGATTTGATCATACAATTCATGTCCCTACCCGGGTATAATATTTAGAATTTTTATGTATATAACTTGGAATTTAACATGAATAAAAAATGATAATCAATTTACCTTTTCATATGGACTCCAGTTTAATATGCAGTAAGATTTATTTGAGCCCCAGGATTTGAAGTAGGCAAATGAGATCCTCAGTAGACCTGTGTATACAGAATGACCATGCCTGTATTTCATTGATTTCAATTGTCAAACCATTGGTGGAGGTGACTTTTTTAGAGAATCAGGTACTGGCAAGTATGATACCAGAATGACATCTGTAGATCTGGAGGCAGCTGTCACTGGTGGACTTTATACTGTCGTATTTTGATTCAAATGCGTACGCCTATCACTGATGAGGAAGAGATGATCAGTAACTATACCTGCAGATACTACAGCACAGGAAGGAGAATAAATGTCTTGGTCCCATTCAAGATCTTCTGCTTTAGGCATTCTGTCCTCAAGGAAACTTGATTTTTTCAGTGCTTTGATTCTGAAACTGGTTCTTCTGTCTTCTCTCCATTGCTGCATACTTGCTGCTGAACAATGGCAGAGGAAAAGCTTTATGAAGGATATGACTTTTTACTTCAGTTGTAAGATTAGAGAAAAGAAGATCATCAGGCTTTTGTTCTCTAATGATATATACTCCCTCTTTTTTCACACTTTCTTTGTATAGGTAATAGAAAGAGGTGTGTTAATAGCTCATGGTCAGGTGTTAGATGAACATAAATGCATAAGCTGGCTTGACTATTTACTAATACTGTGATTTGGGGGCAAAAAGATGACCTGGTAATGTGACTTTCTGATTTTTAAAACAAAGACAATTATTATGACACAACATTATTTAATGGACCATTAAAAAGCAAAAGATAACACAAGTTAAAATATGTATTGATATTTTGCCATTTGCATTAATTTTTATGTATTTAACTAGCTAATTTAGACTTTAGATGTGGATGTTTTATCACATCTGACTTTGTATGCACACATAAAATGAAAAATATAAGATAAGTTGGTCAATGTATCTATGAAACATCTTCACTTTCAGCATCTTCTGAATCACTTTAAGATTCAGAATTAATATCACCTGTTTTCCTCCACACACTATGACTCTCTGGGTCATTATCTTAACATAATACATACAAAAAACTGAAAGCCATTGGTGCTGGATTCTCATGCCAGCTTTGATATGCTATAAAGTCAGACCATCTTTGATTCCTGTTCTGAGAAGATTGGTTAACAGATCCAAAACACCACTTTGCCCTTCCCATACTGACCACCACTTGGTTCTTGGGGCTTAAAGGAGCACTTTACTTTTGTCTCTTAGATGCTCCTCCAAACTTCTGATAATCTTAAGTTTTTATCCTGGTACTTTTGATGTTCATGCATGCACAAGCAAATGTGTTCACATTTTCGCCATCTAGCTAACGAAAAGCCTGAGGCATCCAGATTGTAAAGAAGATCTAGCTCGCAAAATATTAAAATGTGAAAAAAGTACATTTTAAAATTATTTGCAGTAACATTTATCTCATATTGTATTTAAAATGTAAACGCACAGTTGATGCATATGAAGTACACAAGAGCTCATGTTGTTTACCTTTCTTTGCCAGTTATATTAATATACACCTCCATATATTATTTTAACCTATTTCGACTGGGAAGGGATTATGAGCTACACATCTTTGTATCTAAATATTTTAATTGAATTGTCTCGCTGATGAGGGGAGGGGAACAATTTCAATGCAGTTTCAAAGTGTATTAATTTTAGTTAGTTATTGGTAGTGTTAGAACAAGAATTATATCTCCTCTTAAATGGTTGAAACCATCTTTTCTGTCTTCTCAGATTGAAAGTCACTCCGGAGAGAAACCCCTCCTTTGGTGAGACCTTCCCTCAATTACCATAAATTGTGAGGTGTTTGAAGCAAGCATGATATTGTTTGATAGAAAGATGACAATAAACAACAGAGGTCAGAGTTACAGTTTCTTTAATGTAGGTTCAGAGAAAACAAACTAAAGTAAATGAAGATAGCCAGCACAGAACTTTTCCCCATCAGAGATGGACGCTCTCCTGCCATCCTGGTTTCCAGGAAAGCAGGCGTCTGTTCATGATAGCAGAAGGCTGTGCTGAGAATCACAACAGGGGACTGCAGAAGCTTACCCTGTGTTCCTTCTCAAGACAGAGTCTCTAGGGCCTGCATCCCTTAAGGTTCTGAGATCTAAGTGTTTCCTGTAAAATAACTGCATCAACATACCAGCATGTCTTCCCTTGGTAAGATTTACCTAATTCTCTTATTAATCACTTTTAGGTAATTAGGGCAGGCCAGCTTCAGCACATTTTAGGGCAAAGATAACAGGCAGAGCTGAATGACAGAGTAATCTCAGACACCCTGGGATCTGACAGTCCTGAATAGCGCTAATCTTTAGGTTTCCCCTATCCTTTTGATAGCAAGATTCAGTAACCCCACGGCAGTATTAGCTTAGTAAATCCTTTTTTTCCCCCTAACACATATTTCACATTTCAAGCAGAGATCAAAACACAGATCCATCTGTATTACTACCATAGCTGCTTAAACAACTTGAAATGGGAAAGGTGTAGCATCAGCTAAAGAAATTGGTTCCACAGTCTGCCAACATACCTTCCTTTGTACGAGAAAATGGGCATCATTTAATTAGTTCATGTTGGTATGGATGGCTTTGCACCAGAACACATTATTTTGAGGAACACCTCAGAATATCCAGGCTTACTTGGCTCCATCAAATTGTAGTTGATATTTCTTTATTGATCAATGAGCTGTCCCCATGAGGCCCTCTCATGAGGTGGAGCTCTTCACCCTTTATCCTTAATTAGAAGAGACTCTGAAAACATATTTTTCTCTCTACTCCAAGAAAGTCCCGATTTATTTTTTGTTTTGTGTTTTTTCCTGACCTTAAGGCGTGAAATCAGCTAATCTTACAAGGATTCCTAACCTCTATAGGCAGAAAATAGAAACATGGAATACATTTACATCATTTCCCATGAGTTCATGGGGAAGAGTGCTGTAGGACAGAGAAGAAGCTTTTTAAAAACCTATAGGGTCCAGAGGGCTTGCACAACTTTATATATGGTAAATATTCCTTGAACTGTCCCCATAATATTTGAACACTTTCTCTATATGTAAATTATATTGCAACTATAGAACAGCAGCACAGCAGTGACCGAGTAGGAGAATTATAATATTGTTAAATGATTGTGTGTTCAGATTGGTATTAGATTTTAACTAAATTCCTTTACCTCATTAAAGATTGCATTAATTGAATTTTTCTTTTGTTTCAATAACTTTAATGTATCCAGTTATTTGTCAACTTGCCAGAAGTGTGTTCAAATTTGAGTAGGGTCGCCATGTTAGTTTGCCTGAGCAGCTAACTCAAATGCCACCAACTGGTTTGGGTTAAACAACAAGCATTCACTGGCTCATGGTCTTAGAGGCCAACAGTTCCAAATCCAGAGGTAGGAAAGTCGTGCTCTCTCCCACCGTGCAAAGCATTCTGGGGATGCCAGCTCTCCATTCCATGGCGGCATTCTCTGTCTTCTCTCCTGGGTTCCTGCTGACTTACAGGTTCTCCCTGTGGCCTTCTCTGGCCCAGGCTTCTGGGTTCCTCTATGAGACCTCCAGTAATAGGGAAGAAGGCCTACCCTTCTTCATTTGGACACACTTACCTGAAATACACATTTTTAAAAGGTCCTCTTTACAACGGATTCACAACTATAGGGACATAGTTAAGATCAAGAACATGTCTAGATTGGGGAACATAATTCAATCTACCACATCCCGAGTGTAGAAGGGCCTGTTTTCCTTCTCTAAGTGTGTGGGTGTACGCATGATAGTTTCTGCTCATGTACCAAGGAGGTTGTTCCACATTGGCAGATCCAGACAGTCCTTATTAGAATCATTTGAGCACAACTGTCAGAAATCTCATAAGTAAAAATAAAAATAAACTTTTCTCAAGAGAACATCAAAGAGAACCCAAGCATAAAGCCCCCAAGGATCCAAAAAGAAAAAAATTGCCCTGAGAGAGAAGATGCAATCAAATAGAGTCTTCTAACTCTTCATTCTTCCCTTGAATACTGTTGTCATTTTATATCTTTTATCACAGGCAGATTTGGGATTGAACTCTAATTCTTCAAAGACATTAAACAGATACAGATGTCCTCTAACTGAATGCATATATGAGTTCAACTTTTTAATTGAGGAAACCTATACATTTAAGTAAATTAATGCCAAGAACCCAACATTTTGAAATATTTTACCAAAATTTAAAGTAGAACAGGTTTTCTGGGTCATGTTATTAATGTTATTAGCTGGGCCACACACACATACATACACACACACACACACACACACAAACAACTAAAAATGATGGGGACATTTGAATTTTCATATATTTTAGTCCCATTTCAGGTTGTGGAACATTCAGATACCACATAAGACTTCATAAATGAATTCCAGACATTTCTGCTTTGTTGCACTGTCACCACAAAGTGATAGATTGGGTTGAACTACTCTACTTTGACAAATGTTGAATAATATTTTTCTAGGTGAAAAATAGTTTTGCCGAAAGTCAAACATGCCTATCAGACACTAGCTCTCCTGCTTGGACCAGGGTGGGGCCAAGGACATAATTTATTCTTTCCTGTAAGTGATTTGAGCCTATAAAACTTATCTGCTTTTGATTCTTCCGTGTTCTGGAGGCCCTTAATAATGAGGAGTCTCATTTGCCCATCTGCACACACAAGCAAGGGAGACACCTTTCCTCAAGTCTCAGTGTGAACCTTCCTGTCCCCAGACTGCTATTCTCTCTCGCAACAGGTCTCACATTTCCCTGAGAAGACCAGAACATCTCTCAGCCTCACTCAAACCTGGGGCAGGGCAGGAACTCCTCCCACTGACTCCTCCATATGTGAGCAAACCAGGAAGCACATTTTCCATTTCATGGGGCCTTGACCCATCTTTCTGCAGTGTTTATTTCAGTTAGGCTTTTGCCAGGCTGTGCACTCTGAAGCATGGGCTTGGGCTCTGGACAGCAGTTCTGACTCAATACAAGGCCAGCTGCTTATTTTCCAACTTATCTCCATGTACTAGATATACAACATATAAGTTTTTAGTATATGTAACTTGTAAGTGTTTCTTGGTGTGTTTAGTTTCCTACGCTATTGAAGCAAATACCATGAAATGGGAAAATGTCCAAATCAAGGTATCATTGAGGTGGTGCTTTCTTCCCGAAGACAGGCATTCTGCAGCTGGCTCCCAGGGACCCTCGAGTCCTCTCTCACATGGTAAGACGCATGTTGGCATCTACTGGTCTCTCCTCCTCCAGGCTTCAATGATCTCAGCTTCTTGCTTCTGTGGTTTTCTCTTTCTCTGTCTAGATTTCATTTATTTTACAAAGGACTCCAGTAATAGGATTAAGAGCCACCCTGATGGAGGTGGGACACACCTTAAAATATATCTCATCAAGAAATAATCTCATCAAAAATCTTCTCATTGGGTTCACCCTCACAGGAATGGATTAAATTCAAGAACATGTTTCCAGGGTGTATACAGCTTCAAATCACCACACTTGGGATAATTTATGGTAAAATATTATCCATTGGTTATCTGAAATTCAAATATAACTAGGCATACTGTATTTTTATTTCCTGAATCTGGCAACTCATTCACAAGTAATAAGCTAGACCCCAGAATCTAGAAATATGAGAAAGATAAGCGAAACCCTTCTCCATAGATAGTGCAGACATTCAACATGATAAGTGTTCACTAATGTCACGTGTGACAAGCACATTTATGAAACCATCAGATGGTATTTGTATTGGTATCAGATAGCTGCTATGACAAATATCACAACTTTGGTGACTGAAAGACCAGAATTTTTTTCTCTTACTCTCCTCGAGGACAGAAGTCTGAAATCAGTATCCTGTATTGCAGAACTGAAATCAAGGGGCTAGTAGGACTTGACTCCCTCTGGAGGATCTCAGGATGCGCTCTCACCTCTTCCAGCTTCTGGCTGCTGGCATTCCCTGGCTTGTGGCCCATTCCTCTGATCTCTGGCTCTCTGGTCACACTTCCATCTCCACTATATGTGAAATCTCCCTCTGCCACTCTCATATAAGACAATTTTGATTGTGTGTAGGGCCCAAGCAGATAATCCCAGATAATATCCTTAACCTCGAATCCTTACTTAAGCACATATTTAAAGGTAACATCCACAGGATCAGGATCTGGGTGTTAGGATGTGGGTGTCTTGAAGGGACATCATATAGCCTAGCACAGTATATTTATATGGATTTTCTGATTTTCAATTAAAGTAATAAGGTGCCATCTAAGAGAGGCTTAAAAACCATACAGTTGTTCTTAAACTGTAGTTCCAAGGAACAGTATATATCAGGCAAAACCTTCTGAACCAACATCTCTGTGGGAATAGACATTGAAGCAAATACCCAGTGATTTGTGGGAATACTAAATTTGGGGTCAAAACACAGTTCTTATGAGCAAGGATCATGAAATGGGCTGCTTCATTTCCAATCCTAAATCCACCACTCACTGGCCATAGACTGAGAAAACTGATGTTCGTTCCACTGGTTTCCATTGTCCCTTCTGAATAAGAGGTTGGCAATTATACCTAAATCATACCGTTTTCGATAAGATTAAGTGGAAAAATTTACGTAAAACGCTTAGCATAGGCACAGCTTATGGGAGTGATCAGGAAGTGAAAGCTAGCTTATCAAAATTAATGGTTTCACCATTATTATTGTTATAGCTTTTAACTAATTGTATATAAGGAAAATATAAAAGAAAGCATCCAAATGAAGGTTTCTTTAAATGGTCCAAGTTCATGACAGCTGGTAATGAATATATATGCTTCAAATTTGTAACCTGTATGTACTTGACTTAAATTGCAGCAGATATAAGAAATCTTTAAAGTATAATTCCTATATGAAAATTCAGTAATTATATTAGGCTCATTTCATGGTACTGATTTTGAAAATTCTTGTAATGAGAAAAAGTTTTAAAACTAATACTGAAGTAGAAAACATGTGGTGTTGAAAATGTCCTACTACCTGGAACTTACTGAATGTATTTCAGAGCCAAAGATGAAATTATAAAAAAAAAAAATTTCTCTATTCTGATTTTTTTAAATTAGTGATACTATAAATTTACATAGTTAACAATGGAATCCCTAAGCTAAACTATTTTCTAATATTAATGTATTTAATAAGCATCTATGTCAGCACATTTAAGAGTTCTTTAAATCTTATTTCAGTATACAGAAATGTACATATCTTTTTAAGTTTCTTCATAAAAATGAGATTTTGAAAATAGAGAAATTCTGTAATTATTAAAAAGTGTATTATATTAGATTGATTTCATGTCTGCATCTAACTCATGCAAATACTGCTTAACTGCCAGGTAAATTCTGTTGCAGGCCTTTGGGCAATTCAATTACGTGATACAAATTAAATTGCATATTTCCAGCTCAACTACAGGTTTTCCTAGAAATATTCATTTAAAACACACCTCTGAAAAGCTAATACAATGTACCAAATAGGTAATTATATTTACCAAATATTTATAAAAATCACCATATTTACAAAGTAATTATGTTAAGAGATCAAAACATATTAAATTGAATTTCCCTCGGGAGCTTGCAGTGGTCTATGAACCTATGTAGGACAAAAGCCCTTATAGTACTCTTGAGAGCTGTTTACCAAGTATTGCTGGCTCTCTAGCTTCTGGGTACTTGACAGACTATTATGTTTAGGAGAGGTCAAGAGTCTAGTTTTCTTCACACTGTTGATAACAGAAATCGCATTTGTTATTCCTGAGCTCAACATTACTAGTTGTTAGGGAAATTTAAGTTCAATCCACAGTGATCAAGTTAGGTGTTCCAGGTCAACAGTAGCATGTCACGTTATTGCTTTTTAAATTCGATGTCTCCAGATCAAGAAGAATCGTATTGGGCGGCTGCCGTGGCTCAGCAGGCAGAGCTCCGACCTGCCGTGCTGTAGGTCTGGAGTTCGATCCCTGGTGCCTCCTGCCCATATGCAAATTTTAAAAAAAAAGAAGAATCGTATTTCCCTGCAGTAAGGACAACTGTGTATCGCTGAGAAACAATGGACATTGCATTGGTGGCATAACTGGATGGGACTTAGAGGCTGCCCTCCCAGGATTGGTAAAGCACCTATTGCCTGTGAAAGAAGAGGAGAGTGCATGGACATTTGGTGGCCAGTCATTAGGGGTCTTTACCGACTATCTCCAGCATTCCACCATCCAGGTACATGGTCCTTCTAACTGCCCTTGTATTTGGCTATGGCTGTATGACTAACTTTAGCCCATGAATTATAAACAGAAAAGGTGGGTATCCCCTGACAGATCATCTGCCATAGTAGTGCTCCAGGTGGTACCTGCCCTGGCAGCCAAAGTCCTGAAGTACAACAGAGAGTGGACCCCCAAGACAACCCATAATGGAAATCAGCATCAGCAAGAAATAAACATTTGTGGGTTTGTTTTTTCTTTAAGTCACTGAGATTTTGGGGGTTGTTTGTTCCAGGAACTTATCCAGATTTATTGAAGGCCTGTGGGAATGAGTGGGAATCTTATTTTATTGCTTCTGGTGAAGTCTTGTAAGTGTAGCAAGTATAATTGAATAAAGGGAAATTGAGTTGAACCTCCTCTGCGGTTGGTTTGTGTCAGGAGATACAGAGAAAATAAAACTTTAGGAATAGGAACTCACGCATCAACATGTACACAAAGGCAAAATGCTTTGCTGCATAGCGGAAAATCAGAACATTCAAAAGAATAATAATTCTTTAAGACAACTTAAATCTTATTCTTTTTAACATCATTACGGCACAACTCCCATACCAACTCCAAAATGAATGAGAAAAACAAGGCTCTCAGAAGTGGCATTTGTAGATTTTTACCTAATATTCTCTTGCATATAAAATTATCTTTTATGTATTGACATTCACCTCCTTTCTGTCTAATTCATATTAAGCTTATCTTTGGATGTTAACTGGAAATTCTTCCCTAATATTAGAAATTCCATTGAAGGAATACTATCAAATTTGTAGAAATCTTGCTGATAATCGTAATTGTTATCGTATCATATTAGTTAAGCTTGTTTAATTTATTGCACTTAAGAACTGTAGAAAATTATTACACAAGAAACTTTAATGGTTTTAGCACAAAATTTTAACAAGAAGTAGTTTGATATGCATAGTTAAGACACATCTATATGTGTTTAGATTAAAATAAGGGGCCAAGAAAAAAAAATGTTGTAAGCCTAAAGAACAAGCAAGTTGTGTGGTTAGTTTATTTGGATGCATGTTGGAGAAATTCAGCAATAATTGCCTCCTAATCTATCCCTCTTTGCTGCCGTTTGGTATCTCTGTGCTAAATATATCCTTGAAAGGGGATGGAACCCTCTAACTTGAAGTGTCTAATTAACAGTCACAGGTCAATGTCATACTCTCTGCTTCTCGGATATGACTTGTTATGTTTGAATAATGATTCATGTCTGGCAACACTGGGAATTTGGCTCCAATTGCTTGGCTCCCAGTTTTAACCCATGTCACCTCAGAAAGGAAGGGCAACTGTCCAGCTATAATAGATTTACAACCACACGAAATAAACCAGCATCTGACCTTGGCAACCCAGCTATTATATAAACACTTCTCATTTGTGATATATAAAATCTTTCTCCCCCAAATTGCTTTGAACTGACACACTCTATTATCTTCTTGTGTGTTCCTTCATTAACAAGCTAATATAATTTGACATGTGCTCAAGACCAATTTTTCTAGGAAATTTTGCTCTAACAATCCATAATGCACACACTCCATCGACTGACAATATTGCCCCTAAATTCCAAGAGAATGAAATGAAATCGTAAAGAGTAAAAAAATGATTTAATTGCACCCTACTCTTCACTTATCTGCGATGTTATAAGTATCTGTCCTCAAAATCATAATCTTTCCTGCACTCTCAAATGAAAAGTATTCCTTCTAGGCTAGGTATTTCCCTCTATGTGTGTCCTCAATCCTATGAGGCCTCGGATTCTCCAAAAGAGAAATGAATTATTCTCATGTTATATGGGTTCCTTCTTACAGCATTTAAACATATTCAGGTCAACATCATCCATAAACACATAATTTCTTTTAACAAGAAATTAAACCCTCTGTAATTCTGCCTCTCCCTTCAGCTATCACTGAATTTTTCCTTACTTTCCTATTTTTAACACTTTGCCTCAAAATTAAATCATTTGCTATAGCAAAAGTGACTAGACCTTACCCTGTAAAAATTGTCAGTGTCACATCACTAAATAAATAAGAAAAATAAGCAGATTTTAGCTATGAGCCTTATGCTCAAGAAAAAAGGAGTTATTTTTAGGAAGTCTTTAAGATTAAAAGTGTCATATATACAAAATGGGAATGAAGTTGTTTTGAACTTATAATTTTATTATTACAAGTCTAATTTGCTGTCACCTCTGTGTCTGTGTATGTGTGTATTTACAAAGCCATATACCTGTGTGTGTGGATTAGAGAAAGAAAGACATTAATAATAAACTATTTCATAAGTAAAAATAATTGTAAATACAACTTTTAAGAATATGTTAATTCTTATTTAGAATTACTTTTACTTATGAAATAGTTCATAATAACTATAAATGTCTTTCTCCCATGCATGCTCATAAATATAGCTATGTAAATGCACATGTTCACAGACATATATAAACACACAATTAACTACTGTAGAGTGATAAATTTGAGATAAATTAGAAAAGTTTCTCATGCTCAAATATATCACTTTTTGTAGTAGTTGATTCTGATAAATAAAAATGGAAAATTCAGTCATCTGAACAGTTTCCAATAGCCAGATATTTGACGTTTATGTAAATTCCTACGAGTGACTAATGTCTTGAACTTTTCACTTGAATGTTTTGTCAGTATATAGATACAGATTCCTTCCAGGGCAAGTGATGTTAGCGTATATATTATGTAAATTAAAGATAAAGGAGAAAGGAAGAAAAGCAGTAAAGTTTCTTTATAGAGCACGCTATTGTATGAAACATTTAGAGTTTCAGTGGAATCCTCTTAAATATAAAAGAATGTACAATAAGTGTAAGATAATTTTCAGTAGAGCATAATTTCAAACATACAGAAAGATACAGAGAATAAAATGAAGACTACTGCAACTCCCAGTTGGTTTTAATACATATTACATTTTAAACATATTTCCTACCTATCTTTTTTTTTTTTTATTCCCCCCAAGGGGTGTGCACCATTCCTGGAAGTACTGCAATACCAGGTCGATGCGTGGAGTGGACGGAGCAAGCTCCTATTCCATCTCCCAACTCCAAAAATCCATTTACTATATTGTCCTCGGATAGAGGACGTATCAGATATTAAACTGATAAGAACAGATACTATACTTGATCTTAGCCAAAAGGCCAAGAAGCAATCCTACCTATCTTTTTAAGAAAGAAAATCTTATACATAAAATTAAAGCTCCAAACTTCCTCTTTTTTCCAGTTGCGTGCTTTTCTTCTCTAGAGATAGCAATATTAAGAAGTATATAGAACTCCTTTCTGATATTTTTTCAAAATACTTTCATTACTTATATACATATCCATAAACAATATTATCAATTTGGCTTTTTTAGACATTGCACAAATAGAAAGTTTCCATTAGTATTTTATAGCTTTTTAAACAATGCTTATATTGTTATCTGAAACGTTCATTTTTAACTCAAATTACCTGTGTATTTTTTTTAATAATTTGTCTGCACTAATGCATATACAAATCACTCATTTTAATTGCTATGCACTATTTCTCTCCTATTGTATGGATGAACAATTGGCTTACTCATCCTTTTGTGAAATTTTCCAGGGCTTATGGAGAAAAACAGAAGTGCTTCACTAGATATTGCCAAAAACTTTTAACAAAATTGTTTAAGTCTTTAAGATTTCTTAAATTAGGGGCATTAAACTGCCCTTCAGTTCTTTCTTATCACCCATAAGATATGTTCAAAAATTGAACCTCTCCAGATGGCCTTTCCTAATTAATTCTAAATCATCCAGTTTCCTTTTTAATCTGATGGCTCAGCCTTGGGAGATTAATGCAAGAAGATGTTAAAACACAGATCTTTCCATCTTGGTTTCAAAGGGAACCCCCAACCAGAAAAAATATATATATATCTGCCAAGTACACCCACATCTTTAAAGGAAGGGATACCCCACTTATACAGAACACACTAAGACATCTTTAATTTCTCTTCTATGTTGGCGGTAGAAGAGACCAGGAAAAAGAGGACTATTTGGAAGAGTTTCTTTGTTGTACATGCCCTCCCTCCTGCACTGAGGAAAGGGAGATTCCATTTCCCATTCCCCGAAGCCAAAATAAGGCATTTAAAGAGACACAGAGAGAGCTTCAGATGATGCTCCTAAAGTTTGGCAAACAAAAGGACTAGATCTGAGGAACCGCTGAACAGTTCAAGGGCAAGCGGCAGTGGCTGCTTCTGCAGCCCTGGTTGGAGAGGTTAAAGGGAGCTGCCCTGGCATCAGTGGCCTTGTTCCCAGTACAGCCGAGCTATGGGTATCAGGGACACCCGGCCAGTCTCAAGGAGAGCCAGCAGAGTGATGAAGTTCCTGCAATCCCAGAGGTTAAGAGGGAGCCCTGAGACCCCACACAGTCAAGGCATTGCCAGGGTCTGGGAACTGGAATCAGAGGCTCCCAGCAGTGTACCTCCAGGGAACCCAAAGCCACCAGGAGAAGAAGAACCCAAAGGATAGTGACACCAGCCAACTAGCACCCATGTCAGGCCGTAACTGAAACAAGAGCTTAAGTCCTTGTCCCTTTTTTCTAGTCCCTTCCTCCTGTGACCTGACCTAGAGGAATCAAACAAATCAGAAGGAATTAGAGCAGAATGTGAATCCAAATAAGGAGACTAAACTGCCCTTGAACTCCTCTCCCACTGCAGGCTTCCAAACCTGACAAAGACCCAGGTTGGTGGAAGAGAGAAATCTTAAATTTTAAATTGAATTAAGCATGGAATTATGTATTTAGTCTTGGCTTGAGTTTTTATTGGTTTGAGGACTTTTTATCACATGAGAATGGAAAAAAAAAAAAAAGCAAAGCAAACAACTGTGGGGTATGCCCGAGATGTTATCGAGGACAGAAATAAAAATCCAACAGAACAATTTTAGAGATTTAGTGGGAAAGTAAATGAGAATGTTTCTGCTTATACACTTTGAGTTCAGCTTATTTAGTAATCAGTTGACATGCAATAATTGCTATTCTCACTTTTTCAAAAAAATTTACTTAAGGCTTTCTATGTGGTGGATGTTTACAATACAATGGTGAAAAAATAGATATGCAATATCAATTTAATAGAGAAAGGTAGACATTTAACAATATCACCACAATAACTATGTAATTACAGTTGTGATAGATGCAGCAGAGGGAAATTACATGGAATTATGAGAAAAAAAAATAAGTGGGGGTACTAATCCAGACCTGGGAATATAAAGGGAATCTGAGACCTGAAGCCCAAAAAGGATTAATGTGATTAAGGAGAGAGAAGAAAACACATTTAAAAGGTACAGCATGTGTGAAGGGCCTAGTGTGAAAAAGGATGTTTTTAGGGAGTGGAATCAAAGCTGGTGTGTTGAATAGGGATTTGACAGCAAATAAAGATTGAGAATTAGGTTGATAAACATGTGCCAGATCATGCATGAGCCTAAGGTGTTTTTAATGTTGTCTGCATAGTACAGGGGACCCTGTTTTGATCAGGTAAAAATGTTTTGATCAGGGTAAAGATATGAACTGTTCTGCCTGTTAAAACAACTTCTTTGGCAATGACGTGGCTAATTCCATGAAGGTACACAGGATGGAAATAGGTAAAGGAGAGTTTCATTCATTCATCTGTGGTAGAGGTGTCTGAAGCTCAGATAATGAGAATAGCAGTCCAGATGGGCAGAAAGGAGTGCATTTGCGATACACTAATGAGGTCACATGTGCAAGATTTGATGAGAGATTATTTATGGGAAAAGGGAGTTAAGGGGAATGTTGGCATGTATACATCAAGCTCTTGTTTCTGGGATGGAGAATCCTAGGAATGGAACAGGTTTTGATTTGAGGTGTGGGAAGAAAGGGAAAGAGTTTAGTTTTGCCATATTAAACTTGTGTTGCCTGTGAGGCATTCAAATTAAAGTGGACACACACAACTGGAACGCAGTTAAAACATAAATGTATTACTTTTGGAGCTAAAAACATAAATGTATTATTTATTGGTGTTAGAGGGGTCATGCATAACCCCCAAAAGTGGATGAGATGACAGTGGTAACAAATACACTGAGAAAGCAAAGATATAGTCCAAGAACAATGTATAAGCACACTCCAATACATAAAGTACAGAAGGATTAGCCTTGGGAGAAAGATCCAGAGAAGAAGGAGAAAAGCAGGAAAATGTGGTGTAGTGAAACAAAGATAAATGAGTATTTCATGGCTATTATATTCAACTTGAAGTCATGAAGTTGAGAAATGTGTTCATTGCATTTTTGCCTCATGGAGGCCTTTGGTGAGCATCATGAAAGTACTTTTCACAGGGTAGAGGGGGCAAGATCCAGATCAGAGATGGCTCAACAGAAAACGGAAAGTGGGGAAGCAGAGTATCTATAGGTTGTGTGTAAGAAGAGGGATCACAATTTCCCTGACAACTCCTGGGTTGTGCCTGTTGTCAAGGTATATTTATAAAGTTTCACCTGTCACCCTTGAAAATATCCACATCGTACAGTCACCCTATGACAGGTGTGGGGGGAATGAGATGTAGATGGTACAATGATGAGTGTGGCAGTTAAGAATTTATGATTCTCTAGGAAATAATATATTGGCAAATTGCAAATCTTAACCTATGGACCTTTCTGGGTAGCAGAAGTTTTCCCCAGATATTTTCAATGGCTATACTGTTTTCTTTCATTATACTTTTAATGGGAATCTAGATATTTTCCTAGCCATCTTTTTGAGAAGCAACAGGCTGATGTATTCTACAATACCCTTGAAGGATTACGCTTGAAGTTTGTAAGTTATTAGTCATGCACTAAATATTATGCATATGCATGTGGTTATATCTTATGTTAATAATGGGTTGAGGCATGTATGGGTGGTTGGGGTAGGAGAGAAGATCAGGAAAAGGGGTGGGTGAGAGTGGTGCAGGGAATGTAATGAGTGTGGAGAGAATGGGGGTCAAAAGTAGTTTGAAGTAGAGCTGGGCGAATTAGGGAGAGGAAGTGTGATTTGTGGGAATATTGATATGGGTGTGTTTTAATGGTGCACGTGTTGTAAATCATAACGTTAGTATGTTGATACTGACTATGATCTGTACGCTTGTGTGTTGGGCTCGGGTGCACTGTTGGTATGTATGTTGGAATTTAGCATAGTTTGCATGTTAAGTTTAGGTATTGTGTGTGCACCGACCGTAGGAGTTTTGGTTTTATGTACATGTATGTGTTAGGAAAAGAGTATATGCATGGAGATGGCTATTTATAGGCGGGTGCTCGTAAGTCAGACTAGTTGTGACAAAGAATTGGTGGCTCAGGAATTTTTCCTTATTTAAAATTCTCAGCTGCTTTATGCAAAGAGTGCTTGCAAAGTGTTTCTAGAGAAATCACCTAAGCAAAATGGTCATCTTTGTAAATTCACATCCCCTAGACAATAAACCTTTGAAAACCTTAGAAAAAATTCTAAAACATTTAGATGATGGCAAAAATACTATGGCAAGGCTGAACAGGTGTATGTATTGCCATAAAGAGCACTGTCTTGGAGTTCAGAACAGAATTTAAGTTGTGGTTTTAAATTTTTTCGAGAGTATTTGTCTTTGAGATTTTTCTGACCAGCATTTTCTAACTGGCTATTAATTCTTGTCTCCTTTTAGTACATTTCAGAACCCCTCCTACTCACAGTGAGAAGATGGGGGGAATGCTTGGCTCCAAGTTCTGGAATGCATGATCTGTACACACCAAACCTTAGTGAGGGTTATAAGAAAACCAAACTGGAAATATCCACATGACAACATATAAAATTTAAGAGCACAAATTAAATCAGAGAGAGATTTTAAGGTCAATATGAAAATTTCTGACCACTACGAAATTCTCTCCTTAAGAAGATAAAAGGTTAAAAATTAATCACTGCAAATGGAGACTCAAAAGGCAGGAAAGGGCCAATTGGAACAGCTTAAGCTGAAGTTGCAAGTTCAGGCAGAGATATTGTCTGGTTCTGGGACCTTGGCCCAATCCATTTTATCTGACAGTTGAAAAAAGATTTGCAGGAACAAAATAATGTAAGGGAATGGAGAGAGCACCAGAGGAGAATAAGCAAGAAACTTGGCTCCCACACCAAGGGCAGGGCTAACAACAAAGTACTCTAGTTTACTGGATTTACAGAGGGAATAAAAGTATTTTTCCAGTAATTATCATTGAGGGATTTGTGGGAGAGTGTTAATATAGAGTTTCATGTACTCTGCTGAGATGATTCAGCTTTAATTTAGTATCCATTTCCAACTTTCTGTTTTTTTCTAGGTACTCTTAAGAACTTGATATTAAAGTCTCTTGAAACAATGCGAGTAAAACTTTTTATGAAGTCAAATCAGAAGAGGAAAATGGGGAATTGTTGGAGAGGTTTCAGAAATGAAAAAATAAATTCTGTATTATTTAGCTGTTGATTATCCTGTTGCTGAGTTATCAAGATTCTAAACAAAAGGTGGTTGATAAAGAATTCTGCTGAATGTTTAAAGAAAATTAATACCAACTTTACTCAGTATCTTCCAGAAAATAGAAGAGAACCTTTGCCAACTCATTTTATAAGGCTATTACTCTAATAACAAAATCAGAAAATGGCAGTGCAAAAAAGAAAAACTAATGACTACATCTTTCATGAACTTAGGTACAAAATTCCTCGACAAAACTTCAGCAAATAAAACAGTGTATAAAAATAATCCTTTTACCATGTGGGATTTATCCCAGGTACAAAAGGTTAGTTCAACACTTAAAAGATCTATCAACATAACCCTACCAGATCGATAGGCTAAAGAGGAAAATTCAAATGATATATCAATTGATACAGAATGAAACATCTGACAATATCCCACACCCAGTCATGGTAAGAATGCTCATAAATTAGGAGAGAAGGGAATTATCTCAATTTGATAAAGAGCATCCACAAAAAGCGTCACCTACCATTACACTTAATGGTAAAAAGACTGGGTGCTTTCCCTCTAAAATTGTAAACACAGCAATGATGTCCACTTTCAACATTCTTGTTTAAGGTAGTGCTGGTAGTTCTAGCCACTGACTGCAACATGACAGGAAAAAGAAATAAAGACATACAGATTGGAGAGGAGGGAAAATAAAACTCTCCTGACTGTTAGATGACATGATTTTCTATGTAGAAAATCCCAGGAGTCTACAAACAAACAAAAAACAACTCCTGCAACTAATAAGTGTGTTTAATAAGGTTGCACAATACAAGATTAACCATGAAAAGCAATCACATTTTTATTTAATAACAGTGAACATGGGGAATAATATTTGCAGTTGCTCCAAAGACAATGAAATACTGAGCTATAAATTTACAGGACCTATATGCTGTAGATCTGTATGCTGAAAAATACCAAATGCTCAGGAATGAAATCAAAGACCTAAAGAAACAGAGAGATATCATGTCCATGGATTGGAAGACTCAATATCATAGAAATGCCAAAGCTCCCTAATAGGTCTTTAAGTTGTGCTATTCCTATAAAAATCCCAGCAAAATTTCTTATAGATATAGATAAGCTTATTCTAAAATTTATAGAAAAAGCTTGAACCCTAGAATGACTAAAACAATCTTGACAAGGAAGAATTAAGTGAAATAGTAAGATTTACTGTGTAACCACAGACAGTGGGGTATTGGTAGAGGGATAAGAAAACAGATCAATGGAATAGAACCCCAAAAATAGACTTACATAAAATATGTTCAACTAATTTTCTTTTTTTTTGCACGGGCAGGCACCGGGTGTCGAACACAGGTCTCTAGTATGGCAGGCAGAATTCCTGTGGCCCGCCCTCAACTACTTTTTGACAAGAGTTTCAAAAGCAATGCAATGGATTCACAGGAACAGCTGGAGCAACTGGACATCCATGGGTAAAAAAATGAAGCTCCACCCAAGTCTTGCATTTTACAAAAGTTACAAATGTATCATAGACTTACACCTAAAATATACAGCTATAAAACTTTTAGAAAAAAAAATAGGACATATTCAACATCTAGAGGTTAGGCAAATAGTCTTTAGAGTTAACATTAAAGCACAATCCATTAAAGGAAAAATTGATAAATGGGCCTCATCAAAATTAAACACAGTTGTAGGGGTTGAAAAGTATCCACCAAAACTTCAAGTCTTCCCAGAACCTCAGAATGTGACCCTATTAGGAAGAATGAAACTTCATTTAGAAACCTTAATTACTAACTACAGATGTACTAAGTTAGGTACCCTGAGATGAAATTATCCCCTAAATTCAACACCTGGTGTCTCTGCAAGACAAGAAGAGGACACAGAGAAAGAAGAGGTGGGAATTGTCATTATGCTACCACAAGCCTGGGAATGCCTGGGTCCACCTGGGGCTGGAAGAGGCAAGGAAGGGTTCTCCCTAGAGTCTTTGGAGGGAACATGGCCTTGATGACACCTTGATTTCAGATTCCCAGCCTCCAAAAGTGGGTGAGGATAAATTTCCTTTCTTTTAAGCCAGGTGGTCTGTGGTACTTTATTACAAGAGCAGGACAAAACTAATGCAACAGAAAACAAAATCTTTGGCCAGATCTGGTCTCTAGGCTGTGGTCATCAGTGTCAAAGAACAATGCACCTCTAAAAAAAGGAGCTAGCTTTCTAACTAAATATCTTCGTGACAAATCAATACATAAGAACAATGGAAAAATACTGTGAAGGAAAATAACTAGAGCTTTGAATATAGAATTTTATACCCATACACTATTTATTTGAATGAAAGGGTAAAACAAAGATATTCTCAATAATATAATTCTCAAACTTATGCAACAGGAAGAATTTGTTCAAAAACTCTTGGAAGAATTAACTTGGCTAAGAGAGGGGAAAAAATCACTATGACAGTATGAATTAAGTGGAAAATAGAGATCA
Organism: Myrmecophaga tridactyla; assembly: GCA_004026745.1. Lineage (NCBI taxonomy): Eukaryota > Metazoa > Chordata > Mammalia > Pilosa > Myrmecophagidae > Myrmecophaga > Myrmecophaga tridactyla. Next base: position 44,952 of record PVIY010015935.1, read on the forward strand.
TAAAATTTAGTAAACGTGTAATGTTACTTAAAATATGAAGGAAAAATATAACACATAATATTTAGTAATCTAACTGAAGCTTTCTAGATAAGTGCTGATAGAGATATATTACAAGCCACAAATGTGTGCCACGTAAGAATTTTGTATTTTTTAGTAGACACATTAAAAATAGTAAAAAGAAACAGGTGAAATTAACTTTAATAATATAGTTTACTTAACCCAATACTTCTAAGATGTTTTCATCTTAATGTGTAATTAACAGAAAAATTGATTTTTTTTACAAGCCTGTGAAATCTGGTGGGAACTTGACACTTACATTTCCATTTGAACTGACCCCATTTCAAGTACTTGATGGTCACATGTGGCTAGTGCCCAGTTAATTGAACCAGATGGCACCAGCAGGGTGAGTGGCCAGCCCGAGGGCGTCTCATATCTCCCAGCAATTCAGTGGGAGTTGCTGAGTGTGGAGACATCAAATACAGGAGGGCTGGGCTCTGATGACAGCCCAACAGGTCCACAAGAGAGACATCCCCCCGCCACTGACATTTGCTCAATATATGCCAGAACATATTTGAGTATTTCCGGCTATGGTCACATTGTATTGATGTTTGCTTACTTTTGAGCTGTAATTGTTTCTGGGGAACAAGGCATTTATAGTAAAAACATTACATTAAAATTGGTACAAAGTTATGAAACAATTTATGAGGATATTTTTATTTATAACCATGATTGTCTTGGTCCATTAATCCTTATCCCTTAACTCCTTTTGCATGACACATTGAATGCATAATTAATAGGCTAGATATGCATCTAGTTAAAAAAAATTCAAAAACAAAAATAATAGCTTTAATTTTAAGCTGTCATCACCCTATGAGAAAAACTGCCTTCATGAATCTCGATGAGTCACCACCCTCTGAAAATCAGTACCATTTTTTTTTCAGAATGATCTCATTTTCACCTGAAACTCAAACATCCTCACTCACATCTATTAAAATTCAAAGAATAAAGTGCATCTAGTCTCCAAATAACCTCCTTACTGAAGGTACTAATGCTGTTTCTTCCTTTTCCATGACATTCATGCTTCACAGGCTGCTTTTCGCACCTGTCATTAAATGTCAGGAGTTAAAACCTAGGAAAAAACAATTACAATGCAACCACATCAGTGAACAACTGTATGGGGAGAGCGGGGTTTTGGTCTAATTAGTGCTGAAGGATAGAGGATGTTTATGGCTTTCTCAAATACAAATGAAATTTTACAAGTATAACACCAAAAAAAAAGAAAAAAAAAAAAAAAAACAGGAGGAAAAGTAGCATATAAAGCCAATGTCTTCTTTCCTACTGACCTAGTCCCTGTCCATTTTCCAGAAACTTCCCTGGATGTGCCTCCTTGGCTCTTTCCTCCAAAGACCTGTAGCTCTCTGAAGCCCTTTCCCTGCTCTTCTACCCCACGGGGTCTCCCCTTCATTACACACCGCCCCTTCCAGAACTCAGCTCACCACCCTCCTTTCCCCCAACACACACTGGATAGAGCTGTATTAGTGGAGCACGCCTCCCCTCTGCCACTTTCAGCACCATCATTCAGTTATCTGTCGACAATTTGTCTACCTCCTCCACTTAGTCATACTGTCAGCCTCAGCAGCCTCAAAAGCTGTTGCGCTTTATTTAAAATCCAATAAAGATTTCTTTAATAATGAGTGCATTTCTTAAAAACTTTAAAATCTGAAGGATTCCAATACCTTTCTTATGCAAAAAAAAAAAAAAAGAAACATGCACTGCAATCTTTTTTAGAAGGTAATTGCTACTACTAAGTTATTTCCTTGACAAGAGTTTTTCAGCCAAGGGCTGTGTTTAACCAAAAAAATGAATTCTTTTGGTGCAGATCTGCACAGACCTGCATATATTACAACACCCGTTTTCTGTGACATTACTTCCAGGAGTACTCATGGTTATTTAACTTTTCGTCTTACAAAAATAAAAATAAAAATTGTGTGTAGAAAGTACAATTGATAATTGTGGTTTGAATCATTCTATTTCTAGGCATTTGGTATTTTGGGTTCATTGTTCCTGCTCTGCTATTTGAGTTAAATCACGCCTTCATGTATGTTAGAACAGTTCCGTGTATGCAAACCTGTGTGTAAGGGGTACAGCTTCTTACATTACTTTGTTTGAGTCAGGGCAAACAGAAATCTTTCTCTTAGTGCCCTTCAAGGATCTGCGTTTGCCTGTAGTTGTAAGCTCCTTTAAAAGAAAAATATTAGAAACATGCAGGAATTAGCAGGAACACTGATTACGCCCCATCATTTAGTCTCAGCAGATTTAAGTAGACTTCCCCTCTTCAAATGCCTTTATCAGTCTTCAGTATTTTAGGAAGAGTTGGAAACAGCATTAGCATTATTGTGAGAAGACGTGTAATTATGCTGAGGGGAATAAAATCTTTCTTTTTCCTTCTACTACTAAGGAAGTGGGGGGAATGAGGGAACACTTGTAAATAGGGGAATTAAGTAAATCAGTTTAGGGAGTCCCAGAGCTGGCCAGGTGAGAACCTTGAGCCCGGCTAAGATTCCTCTCTCCACTTTGTAGCTGGCAGATTGTTTGTCCTTCATCTTTTCTCCTGAGTAGAGCATGGGGGCTTTTCTTTCTTTAACTGCAAGATGGCAAGCACACCTCCAAATTGCCTCTCCTTGTCTGCATTTATCAGCTCTTTATGTATTAAGCTGCCGGGCTATGGGGGCAGAGTTCTCACATCTTAAAAAAAAAAAAAAAATTGATGGTAACATTATAAATACAGGGCTCACTGTGTGTGAATTACCCTAAATCTTTTTACATGGGTTATCTTGGTCAATGGACAGCGCAGTCTGGCATATGTGAAAATGATGCCAGTACACTGCATGTTTTCCGTAGCAGGACCACTGAGTGCATACTTTTCACGAAGAAGCCTTAGGGGAAACTCATCAGGAAACTGGAGGCCTGCCCATAAAGAGAAATTAAGACCTGAAGGGGGAAATCCTGAAAAAATGTAACTGTACTTTTACATGTATTTTTTTTTTTCATGGGCAGGCACCCAGTCTCCCGCATGGAAGGTGAGAATTTTACCACTGAGCCACCATCATGCCACCGACATGTATTTTTCAGAACTAGATTTGGATCCTTTAGCAATTCATTTTTGTTATTACACAAAATATTTGAATTATTGCAATCGATCAAATAAAACTGATTTTCAGCTAAGACTGAGATAACCATTACTCTAGAATGAAGACTTAAAATGCTTTAAGCATCTGGCCAAGAACAGTGTACATCAAGATTCTTGTTAAAGATGTAGCAAAATTTTGAATTATTTATTTTGACATATTTGAAGTGCCCAATAAGAGAAGAATTACTATATTGGTGACAATTTCTACAGTCTTCAAAGTAATACCCTTTCCAAGAGGAGAAGTTAAATAAAAGTAAAGACAGAATTTACCAAGGTATTTTGAATATTACTAATTTCATTTTTTAAATATGTAATCTTCTGTAGCTTACATTTTCACTTAAAACACATATCCAAGGCGGCTTGCATACCTTTGTATTTTTCAGTTAGCAATGCTGATGTGTCACATATTAATGAAGCTACCTGTTTTAAAAATCTCTTTGAACCAATAACCAAAGAAGATCCTAGTCTGTTTTATATCATCCTAACTGTTAATGGATTTGTTTCACCACTTGTCCCAATGTAATGATAAAGTCAATACATGTGCAATGAGAAGTTTTTTAAATGAACACTTATGGAGTGTTAATTATAGGTCATATTTTTTCTCAGGGCAACTGCATAGATCTGTGAAGTAGATCTTATTATCTCTGTCTTCATAAACCATAAAACCGAGGCACAGAGAAGGTAAGTAACTTGCCCAAGGTCAAACAGAAACTAAGTTGCTCTTAAATATCATCATATTCATAAAATTGTGTATGTGTGTGGGGGGGTATTTTCTAAGGTAGTATCAATATTTTATTTCTTAACCAGTGCAGTGATAACGTGGATGTTTGCTTTGTTTTTATGTTTTTAAAATGTGCACATATTTTACACCCTCATCTCTTTGTATTACAGTTTTCACAATAAACTTTTAAAAGTACACATAAAAATGTACTTTTGTAATCATCATTTCAAATGTATGCCCTTAGAAACCATTCTCTGGGTCACAGAAATTCAGTTTCTAGGAATATATTTTAGAAAATAGTAGTAAAAGTCAGATTTTGAAAATAAAGAAAACTAAAATAACACCACAAAATTAAGGTCAGGATCTAACATCTTATCAACACATGGTAGGCAATTTTACCTGAGAGTTCAGTAAGAAATAGTGGCAGAATCTAACTACAAATACAGATGTCAGAGACTTCAAGCTGCTGAAAATGATCCCGATGCCAAAGGGATACATATGTCTTCAAAGCCATCTGCATTTTTTTTAAAACTATAAGAAGAAAGTAATGACCGCAGCCCAGTGTGAAATTTGCTTATTCTCTTAACCCTGCATGCAGCTTATCTCTGCTCAGCACTTCCCATTTTCAAATCTTAAACATAATTTCCCCCTTTTCCTCCTCCCCCCTCCCCATATTTATAAAGAAATTTCAAAACTCTCGGTACAATATTTCTAATTTAGAGACCTACACTAGAATTATGCATTAAAATGGAATGTCCCCCAAAATATTTCTATTTTCTGAAATGTATTCCTAGAAATTGAATTTCTGTGACCCAGAGAATGGTTTCTCAGGGCATACATTTGAAATGATGATTACCCACCCCTCTTCCCAATACACAAAGAATCAAAGGCAATTCAAGGGAGAAAGGACAGTCTTTTCAACAAATGGCACTGGAACAACTGTGTATTCACTTGCAAAACAAAAACAAAACAACAAATCTGGACACAGACCTTACACCTTTCACAAAATTAACTCCAAATACCTAATAGACATAAATGTAAACACAAACCTATACAACTCCTAGTAGATAAATAGGACCAAATCCAGATGGCCTTGGATTCAGCAAAGATTTTTGAAATACAACACCAAAAATACGATCCATAAAAGAAAAAATTAATAATTTAACTTCAAAACTTGGGCTCTGTGTGAAACGCTTTTAAGAGGATGAAAATACAAGCTACAGACAGGGAAAACAATTTTTGCAATATACATATCCAATAAGGGACTTATATCTAAAACGTAAAAAGAACTTTTAAAATTGAGCAATAAGAAAATAATTGAGCCAAGTACAAAATGGGCAAAAGATCTGAAAGGACACCTTACTAAAGAAATAGACAGCTGGAAAATAAACATTTGAAAAGATACTCAACATCACATATCATTTGGGAATCGCAAATTAAAACAATGAGATACGTCTAAAACCTACTAGAACGTCTAAAATCCAGACACTGACAACACCAAATGCTGGTGAGAATGTGGAGCCACAGGAACTCTCATTCATTGCACGGGTGGTGGGGAGTGGGGGAAATGCAAAATTTTGGAAGACAGTCTGGCAGTTTCTTACAGAGTTAAAAATAGCTCCACATGTGCTCCAGCAACTGTGCTTTTAGGTATTGTGCTGGTTTGAAAGGAAGTATGCCCCCTAGAAAAGCCATGTTTTAATCAAAATCCCATTTCATAAAGGCAGAATAATCCCTATTCAATACTGTATGTTTGAAACTGTAATCAGATCATCTCCCTGGATGATGTGATTTAGTCAAGAGTGGTTGTTAAGCTGGATTAGGTGATGACATGTCTCCACCCATTTGGGTGGGTCTTGATTGTTTTATTGGAGTCCTATAAAAGAGGAAACATTTTGGAGAATGGGAGATTCAGAGAGAGCAGAGAATGCTACAGCACCACGAAGCAGAGAGTCCACCAGCCAGCGACCTTTGGAGATGAAGAAGGAAAATGCCTCCTGGGGAGCTTCATGAAAGAGGAAGCCAGGAGAGAAAGCTAGCAGATGACGCCATGTTCACCATGTGCCCTTCCAGATGAGAGAGGAACCCTGACCATGTTCACCATGTGCCTTTCCACTTGAACCAAGGTATCTTTCCCTGGATGCCTTAAATTGAACATTTCTATAGACTTGTTTTAATTGGGACATTTTCTCAGCCTTAGAACTATAAACTAGCAACTTATTAAATTCCCCTTTTTAAAAGACATTCTGTTTCTAGTATATTGCATTCTGGCAGCTAGCAAACTAGAACAGGTATTTACCCAAATGATTTGAAAATTTAAGTCCACACAAGAAAATCTGCACACAGATGTTTGTAGCAACTTTATTTTTAGTGGCCCAAAATTGGAATCAACCAAGATGTCCTTCAGTGGGTGGATGGATAAATAAACTGAGGTAAATCCATATCATAGAATATTATTCTATTATTCTATAAGACTTATCAACTACAAAAACCCATGTAGGAACCTTAAATTCATGTCTCTAAGTGGAGGAAGCCAGGCTGAACAGGTTACATTCTATATGATTCTAACTATTTAGTATTCTGGAAAAGGCAAAAATAGAGATACAGTATAAAAGACCAATAGTTGCCAGGGATTCAGGGCCAGGAGGGTGTCGAGGGTGTGTGTAGGAGGTGGGGGATGTGTGTAGGGCAGTGAAACTATTTTGCAGACACCATAATGGCGCATACCTGAAAGTATGCATTTTTCAAGACCTACAGAACTGTACTAAAGAAAAACAGTAAGGTCTAATGTGAACTACAGACTTCAGTTAATGATAATATAAAAATATTGGTTCATTAATTGTAACAAATGTATGACACCCAATGTAAGATACTGAAAATGGGAGAGACTCTGGAGAGGTCAAGGCATAGGGACGGGGGTAGGGAGGAACTCTAATTTCTGCATAATTTTTCCATAAATCTAAAACTGTTCTAAAAAATAAAGTCTGCAAAAGTGCACTGTGCTCCCCAATTTTACAAGTACATTGATACTAATAGAAAAATAACAATAAGCATTTATACAAAGTCTTAAAATTTTTTCAAATGCTACAGGGAAGTCAGATGCAGTTCTCCCTCACCCCTGTAGAGTTGTCAATATTTTACAACCCTCTGAATGAAACAGTAAAGGGACTACTTAGTGAAGGAGACAGCATTTGGTGTGCATGATTAAAGTCTTTCCATTTTGATATGATAGCAGATATCTAAATTATATTTACAGAGTGACCAATTCGATTCAGAGGACATATCAAATTAAATAAATGGAAATACATACTGAGTTCCCGGAGAACTTACTTGTCATGCTCATGTTGTTTGGAAATGCTCGTGTACTTTTAAATTATAGAAGGACCACAGATTGGTATCATAAAATGGCAAAAATATTTTAAGATGCTCTTACATGTTTTAAATATAATTGTGCATTTTGAAAGCATTGATGTCAAAGGAGATATTGAGGAAGAGGGATGGAGTATTTTGTAGATATAAAAGCCAAACAATAAACAACTGAATGTTACCATGACTAATAAAACTGATCTAGCTGTAGACTAGACTTTTGAGAATATATTATTCTCCCCATTTAATTTCCCACTGGCTGTTCTCAGGCCTCTCTTAAACATTATTGGAAGTGAGCAAGGTCAAGTAAGCTGTGAATGGTTGATTTGTACCTAAGTTCTGAAAACAGACAAAATGGAGTGGTCTTACCAGCCGTGGGACTCTAAGTACAACTCAAAGCCCACTATCAGGCAATGTGGGGCCCACTAAATTATCAAACATATTCCTACTAATCTTCTCAGCTGTGTTCCAAAACAGAAGACCAGGGGGGCAAGAATCAGAAAAGAATCTGTGAGAACAGCCAGAGATTGACATTTCAGGATGTTTTCAGCTTTTATTTAG
>PVIY010015936.1:0-52516 GCA_004026745.1 Myrmecophaga tridactyla
TCTCTACCACTTCTGCCCCAGTCTAGGGATGGTTGAAACAATGGCTACCTCTGTCTTTGTCTAGGGCTATTTGAAACAACAGCTGCTTTCATAGCCAGGAACTGAGAATCTAAATTCACTAATCAAAAGTCATGATCAGCAATCAGCCTGTGACAACCTCTGATCTTGGGGAAGAGGATTTTTTTATCCTTTTTTCTGTCGCCAACAGCTAACCAGGGACTGGAACCTGTGATGGCCTGCTATGGGAGTGGAGGATGGATACCCATAGCCACCATGCAGATAGAGCAATTATAATTCTTTACCATAATTTATTGTCCTCCTCCTGTTCTTCCCTGGATGCTGTACAGTGTTCTTCTGTCCTCTGGAGTTGCAGAATAGTTATTTCACACAATTCCTTCCTATTTAACACTGTTTTAGTGGAAGGACTGAGACCTGGAGATCCCTACTCTGCCAATTCCCCATAAATCATCATTGATTTTTTAATTAACATTTTCCCATGAGAATTTTCCCAAAAATATCATTATAATAGCTATACAATCTTTATCATATAAATGAATCATGGTTTTGGTTTTTAGTTTATTTTCAGATTTATTAGTAAGAATTTCATAAACAAATATCCTAATACATAAATCTTATCTCTGTACCTCTGAAAGTCCCTAGAAATCAGAAGTGTGATGGAAGTCGGAGTCATGTTTCCAAATTGTTTGCCAGAAAGTTTGTTTCTACTTATTTTTCCACTAGAATTTGAGAATACTTTTGTACTTATGCTGTCAGCAGCATTAAGGATTATTATTTCAAACTTTGCCAAATTTTAAGGAAAACCTTGGAATACTATTGCTTTAATTTGCATTTCTTTCTTTACTAATGTATTTGAAACAATTTCACATTTTGTGAAACAGTTTGTCTTTCTTCTTTGTGTTTTTCAATTGTGTTTTTTGACCCAATTGTCAGTTGGGATGCAGCCTACCTTCTAACTAATGTTTACGAGCCTTTTACTATATTAGAACTTGAATTTTTATCTGATGTGTCTAGAGCAGATATTTTTCCTTCATGGTGATTTATTTTAGCTTAGCTTGAATCACAGTTCACTTAATATTTATGTGACTTTGGGTAAGTTACTTGGTGTTCCTTTTCCTCAGTTTTTTCATCTGGAAAGTGAGGAAAATAATACTGGTTAACACAAAATCTTGTGAAAATTGAATGGTTTAATAGATGCAAAGAACAATGCTCAGCATCTAGTAAGCTATGTATGTACATCTGCTGTTTTAATGCAGTTTAAAATTTTCATATAATATCAAATATATCTATCATTTTCATTGATTTATTTCACTACATATATGCTTAAAAATGTTTATTTTCACTTTACTTTATAGGCTTCCTAGGCCTCATTTGTCATGAAAACTCTGGCATTTAAAATATTCATGCAATTCCAAAAGAAAATTTTTTCTTCTGTATCCAGAGCAATGTTTACGACCTCTTATGTGTTTCTCTATAGACTCTGTGATTCCTCTTCTAATTTTTGTTTCTTTGTTTCCCATTACTTATCCTTGGGAAAGAAAGATATCCAATCAGATCAGGAATTTGTTAGGATGTTCCAGAAATTCAAAATATAGAGCACTCACTTTTGGTTTGAGCTTCTATTCTCACATCTGAACCTGAAGATCAGGTTAACATGGGTGTTGGAACTCCCTGAAAGAGGTGTTCTGACATTTACCCCCCAAATTATTCAATACACAGTAAGATCTTTGACAACAGGGGCCAAGTCTGCCCATTCACTTTTCTAGCTAGCCTCTTAGATTCTAGTATGGCTAACCACTTAGTCAAATGAATGATAAAAAGCAAAAAAATCAGTGTCTGTCTATTAAAATATTCGCTCTTTTCCCTTAAGTAAACTAAAGAATATGTTGATTTGTTTTATACTATTATCACAGGTATGATACATAAAATTCAAACTTTCCTCCCTAATTCCCTTACTACTCCACTCTAACCGCTACTTCCTGTGTTCTTTGTATTTCGACCTCTTCAGTGATATGCTTTCACTGGAAAAAAAACATCTTGGATGTATTTTGGGTGTCCTAGATACCAAGAAGCATGGGTTTTCAAATCCAGGTTTTGGTTCTGTTTTGCTGTGTGGATTAGCTCAAGTGACTGAATCTCCCTAAGTCTGAGTTTTGTCACCTAAGAACACTTCAAAGGGTTGCCTTTGAGAATATGTAGAAAAAGCTCTAAATGATACGCTTGGTTCATCAGAAGATTTTAATAAAGAGCTCCTATTTTATTATTATTATTAATAATACTTGTAATGGCTATAAAATGTGTTTGGGGGAATGAAAGAAGTCATGGAACTATTTTAATTGAAATACATGCCATGTCAGAGGTAAAACTCATTGTACATTTTAAAATAAATCTTAAAGTTCACATAAAATATATCTGATAAAGACACAGCTAAGTCCATATATCTGAGAATTTCCTTATTCTGATATTTATTTCCAAGTTATTCTTTCTAAACCCTAAAAGTTCAAAGATAGAAGTATAACATTTATACCCACAATACAGATATTTTTATACCAAAGCGTGTTAGTTCCCATGCAGATGGAAAAGCCTCAATACATCGATTTCAATTAAACCCATAAATAATAAAATGATACACATTTAAAATCAGCAAAAGAACCTCATGTTTGAATTCAATTTGCCTTATCAAACATATATCATGTACAAAATGCCATGTTAGATTTGAGATTCAAAGATGAAACCTTTGCCTCATTATCCTGAAGCAATGTTCCACTTTCTTGCCTCAAGGAAAGAACATTTTTAGTGAGATTCTCCACTTGCCACAATATTTTTATTTGTCAAGGAAATCAGTAGTTTCACCTCCTGATATACCTTCAAACAATTTAGCAGCATATTTCTCTTTCCTTGGAAATAAGAGAACCCTAAGCCTTTTTTGTTAAAACAAAAAAATTAATTTAAATGTATATGGTTATTTTCATAAATAATGGTGGTTTTTTTTTTTAACACATGTGCTCTTTTCTCTCTGCTTGGCAATTGTGCCAGTTTGAAAGGATGTATGTACCCTAGAAAAGCCATGTTTTAATCTTAATCCCATTTTGTAAAGGCAGCTGCTTCTTGTAATCCCTATTCAGTACTGTATGTTGGAAACTGTAATTAGATTATCTTCATGGAAATGTGACTCACTCAAGAGTGGGTGTTAGACTGGATTAGATAAAGACCTGTCTTTACCCGTTCCAGGTGTGTCTTGACTGGTTTTACTGGAATCCTTTAAAAGAAGAGGCACTTTGGAAAAAGCTAGAGAATGACAACAGAGAAAGCCAGGAGACTCAGAGAGAGCAAATAAGGATGACAGAACATCACAGAACCATGAAGCAGAGAGTCCATTGGCCAACGACTTTTGGAAATGAAGAAGGAATAAAAGCTCCAGGGAGCTGGAGAGAAAGCTAGCAGATGCCATGTTTGCCACGTGCCCTTCCAGCCAAGAGAGAAACCCTGACCATGTTCGCTATGTGCCTTTTCACTTGAGAGAGAAACCCTGAGCTTCATCGGCCTTCTTGAATCAAGGTATCTTTTCCTGAATGCCTTAGATTGGACATTTCCATAGACTTGCTTTAATTGGGACATTTTCTCGACCTTAGAACTATAAATTAGCAACTTACTAAATTCCCCTTTTTAAAAGCCATTCCATTTCTGGTATATTGCATTCCGGCAGCTAACAAACTAGAACAGCTATATATCCACTCTTTATAGGAGAAAGAGTTGGATTAGGCTAAACTAATTGCAACGTGAATGATAAAGACAATTATAAAGGAAAGCAGCTACCAATTTTGTACTCTAAACTGGAATTGAAGGGTAGTGTTTGCCATTCTTCAATTAAACTAATGTTGACAGAGAACAAACTTTATTCAATTTTTCAGGGGAAAATATCTCCCAGCATTTCTTCGAATTTAGGGTAGGAAAAACTCAATTTCCTGAGTCTGTGTCTGATTAGTCATTTACTTACATCACTAATCAAGAACGCACTTATACAAAGAAGCATTTCTGCTCTGAGCTGCTCTACCGCGATCTCTTACTGCACAGGCCCTGCAGCTACTCCATTGGAGCAACAATAAAACTAAGAGGCAAACAAGCAAACCCTTCAGCCAATGGGTGTTTTCAGGGATATGAAAAAGAAAGAGACACATGCCTATAAACCAGGAAAGTCAAGAATGACCTAGGCAAATTTGCTCCAGGACAAAATGTCAAATTGAGCTAATAAACCTGCATGGTGGCATCCAAAATCCCTTCTTCCACTCAGCTTGAATTATTCAGATTCTTTTGATAAACTGTTAAATTTCTTCAGCTAACAGATTCCTTTGGTGTGAAACTTCTCTGTAGAAAATAAAAGTAAGTCTGGGGGGATTATAGATTTTTCACCCATTTGTGAATGTATTTGAATTTGTCCAATCAGGGCACACACCTTCTTCAGTGAGATAGGTGCATAGGAAAAGTGGGAAAGTTTTACTATGGAGAAGAGCAGAAATTGGGATACTAAGATATGATGGACACTGAAAGCAGATAGTAGGGGCCAATCTGAATTTCACAGCATATTATCTGGGCCACTGCAAGACTCAGATTGCTGAGAAAGAGGTATACAGAGATGCAAGAGAGGGACACAGAAAGAGAAACAGTAGTAAAACAACAAACTTTTAAGGAAGTTTCTAAGGAGGGTTTCTTTCCTTATCACCTGGCTGTTATAGCATGGCATATGTTACATATTAGGAACTAGAATTTGTGGTATTATTTAACATATTCAAGCTATATATAGATTAGGTCATCTTTGGGTCAGCCAAGGACCCAAGCAACTGATTATGTCTTTATGTGTAGGTGAAAAAAATATAGCAAAATTTTCAGACAATCTTAGGATTTAGGTTTTATAATGAAGCAAATATAATGAAAACACATATTTATAACCTTTTCTTTACTAGTTAAACTCTTAAGAACTCAAATTTGTGGCATTGCATACTGCTATTTAAATTTTATTTTATTACACATACCCTTATTGATGCAATATTTAAGATTATTTATAAGAATAACATATTCCAAAATATCAATAGAATAATACATTTAATGGAAAAATAAAGATCCATTAGTAATATAAGAGGAAAGAGAGATTTTTGTAAGGCAGAAATACATTTTTGTATTTCTTGTAAGGTCTTAAATTATAAAGACTAAGCTTAAATAATTTGGCCTTCCTTATAGGCAATGAATTTCTGAAAAGATCACTTATGAGATTCATATCTCCTTGAGACAAAAATATGCTGATTTCTCAGTAAAAGTAAAAATTTTTCTGGTACAGGTTTTGAGAAGAATTTCTTTTCAATATTAATAAAAAGCAAACTGAGGGATCTAGTGGAAAATAATCTCAACATCCTGCTATAATGCAAAGGATAAAGGATCCCATGAGTTTGGTTTTATAGTGTCCATCAATGCAACTCAGAAGCATGATATCCAAATCAAATATAGTTAAGGCAAGTAAAAGCAGAAACACTGAGATCCAAACATATTCTTTGGTGGTCTGACTCAATCTTCAGTTAAAGTTTTGAATTTTGAGAACAGTGGTATACTGTCATGCTTTCATCCTTGCATGCTATTTCTCTCAAGCCGACAAAAGTAAATGCAAGTTAATATTCTCTAGCAGGCACCTGGATTGCAGACATTATGTGTTGATAAAGGTAGATCAATATATTTAAAAAATAAGTGAGAGTTTGGTTTCTTATGGAAATATGTGAACAAACCAGTACTCCTTAGACTCAAATGGATATGGGTTGAGTAAATAATAGCAAAAGGTCAAGATATTAAATTTCTAATAATAAAGAAAACAGAATAACCTGTAAACTTTATGACAAAAAAAAAACTAGAGAAGCTGAGTAAAATATAGCAAACATCATTAAAATGCATAAATGAGGTTCTGTAAGAAAAATCCCAGGGTCCCAAAATTAGAGTAAACCCCCAAAGAACAAGCTATCAACTGGTGCTGCAGCAGTCCTGAGAAATTTGCCTTTCTTGTAATCATAAAGGCCTTAATTTTAATGCCATGTAGATACAGCAGAAGAAACCATGGATCCAAGAAAGATGGGAATTGTATCAATTCCATCATATACATCTGGGACACACAAAGGGCTTTCTCAACAGTGACAGGCTGAGCACAGAATTCCCCTTAATATATGTCAGGTCTTACCAGAGAAGTTACATTTCTTTGCTATAAAGGAAATACAATAAAACCAATTTTAACTTGAAATTGGCAAATGTCCTTCTGAATCTTTTTTCTATTTCTAAATGTCTCTAAGTTCATTTCTTTACATATTTTACTGTGTCTCAATATAGGGTATAGTTATAGGTACTTTCACTAGAGTTTTCCAATGGTTCTAGCCCAAATCCTATGGGCTAGAATCTACACCTGAATTTAATGACCAGAAGAATCTAATAACATTAGAGATTTTCTGGTCTGAGGGAAAATATAAAATTGACAGCCATAGTAATAGCATATGGAAAAGCTTATAAAATTTGAACTAATTAGTGGGCTCAAGTGTGTTATTACCATTAAGATTTAGGAGAATATTGATTTGCTGCATTTTAATTACCTAAAAACACTATTCATATATTCTTTTTTCAGTTTTTCAAACTTTATAAGCTATCTCATAAAAAAATCCTCTCTATAGAATATCTTTGAAAATTCTTGAACAAAAAAAAAATGGAGAAAGCACAAGTAACATGCTGAACACGAAGCTGTATTGGATCAACTTTCAGATATTAAAAGTGTCTCATTGATTTTTATGGAGAAAAAGAAAAAAGAATAAATCAGAGCCTTGCACCTTTTAAAAATACTGAAAGTATATATATTTGCCTCTATTCTTTGGATTTTGGAAAGCCTTTTTAAACTATAAAATTACTAAAAAATCACAAACTTGGCTGAAAAGTAATCTATAATGCTGTGCTTACACTATAAACAAATTAAAAATAAGACAAAATATATATTGGGCTAATTTCTTTATTTGATCAGTTTTACACCACAAGCTTTAATAAATCTTAATTACCACACCAGCCAAGAATGAGCAAAGCCACAAATATACCAATCATAGATGAAGACATATAAATAGCTAACAGACATGAAAAAATAGTCAGTCTCCACCCCTAGTCATTAGAAAATGTTTTTTTTTTGTCTCATGTTGTATTGTTTTTCTCCTTTTAAATTGAAGCAAAGAAAAAATATATAATAAACAATTCTTGCAAGAGTGCAGTAGGATATATTTGAACATATTATTGGTAGGAATGAAGGCAAATATGTTATGGAAAGTATTTTGTCAATTCAGGCATACTCCATTTATCTCTGGGCCATAGGTATGTAAATAGATGAAGATAAATTCTTTGCGGCATAATCTTAATGTATACTAATTTTTATATTCTGAGTGCTACCTTAAGCTTTGTGCTAAGAAGAGTAAGACAGACTCCACCGTACATCTTTAACCACTGTGCATTGGTGTACCACAAATATCATTGTACACTAAGTGCTTGTCTGTATAAATCAGCTTTGAGTTGTGTGTGCTCTGAAACTTGTGATGTTCACTTCCTTATGATCGCTCATCTAATATTTACTTTGTTTCTCCCTTTTTATTTGATAAAGCTATGAAATAGGTAGTGCAAAAAAAAGAAAGAATATTACTCTATGAACTGCCCTAAGAAAATAATCAAGATCTAAATGCTCATCGGAACATTAATTATATAAGCAATGAATAGTTTTTAAAATAAATATTCAACAATATATGTACAGTTGAATAAAATAATGATGTACATATAATCAAACATTGCAGCATCTAACATGGTATTTTGGGAGAAAGATAACTCCATGAGTCAATATACACAATGTAATGTTAAGTAAAAATCAAAGAAGAGACTATAGTATTATTTCAATTTTGTCAAGATACTCTTACAATATTAAAATAACATTTTTATGAGACATTATAATAAAGCCACGGAAAGTTTAAGTGATTATTGTCAGGTGAAATTATTAATAATTTTTATATCCTTTGTTTTTTTTCCAAAGGTTCATATATACTATGATAATTATGTATGTCTTTCTATTTAAAATTAAGCAATGAAATCATTAGGAATGTTCAGTCAATTTTTTCAATCCTGAATTTAATAATAGTTTTCCTCTGATTATTCTGAATAATTTTCAAGTGTAACAATAATCTACAATATGTGTATTATGATATAATTAAAGAACATATGTCAATACATTTGTTGCTCCCTATTTAGATTTTAGTTCCTTCTTCTGCTAAATTTGGCCAACAATTTAATTTTTTTTTTTTTTTTTTCAATTTGCATGTGGGCCGGAGGCACCAGGGATCGAACTCCAGACCTCCAGCATGGCAGGTCAGAGCTCTGCCTGCTAAGCCACGGCAGCCACCCAGGCCAACAATTTAATTTAAAATGTATTTTTGTGCACATTTTATGTGCTGAGCCACCGTCAGCTTTAGTGAATTTAGCATATTTTTGTAAAGATGAAAAGGTCACCCCTGACATCTGGAATTCTTATAAGAGTCTTATAAGATTAGTGATATATTTATTTTGCCTCTTATTGTTCTGAAAGTTTAACATTTCGTATTTCCAAAAGACGGTTATGGCTCTCTAGAATAACCTAGTGTGCTGGTTTGAAAGGATTTATAAACCCTAGAAAAGTCATGTTTAAATTCTAATCAATCTTGTGGGAACAACCATTTCTCTTAATCTCTATTCAATAATGCAGATTGGAAACTTGATTAGACTATCTCTAATGCAGATTGGAAACTTGATTAGACTATCTCTACAAAGATGTGACTCACCCAATAGTGGGTATGTACTTTTGAATAGAAGGAGATGTGACTCTACCCATTCCAGGTGGGTTTTGATTACTTTACTTGATTACTTTTCTTTAAAAGAAGAAGCGTTTTGGAAAAGGCTTGAGATACTGAAAGAAACAGAGCCTGTGCAGCCAGAGACTTTTGGAGATGAAGAAGGAAAACACCCCCAGGGAAGCTTCATGAAACAAGAAGCCAGGAGAGAAAACTAGCAGATCCTGCCATGTTTGCCATGTGCCTTTCCAGTTGAGAGAGAAACCCTGAACTCATTAATGCCTTCTTGAACCAAGGTATCTTTCTGTGATGCCTTAGATTGGACATTACTGTAGACCTGCTTTAACTTGGACATTTTCATGGGCTTAGGACTGTAAACCAGTAACTTAATGAATTCCCCATTTTAAAAGCTATCCCACTTCTGGTATATTGCGTTCTGGCAGCAGCATACTAGCGAACCTAGTAAGAATCAAAACAGAAATTCAAACTTTTAAAAATCTTCATTGTTTTTAAATAGGGAGTTATACTTAATGATTTTCTCTTATTCTCACATGCAGGTAGAAAACAACTATATTATTTATCTATCACACTTGACTATTACTAAATAATCAATGCCTTATGTTTACCTTTCCCCCCAAATAAATATCATGATAGATAAACTTTGTTTTCTTACAGGTAACCTCAAGAGAGCTAACTTTTCTCCCAGTCAATTTGCTCCCTCTTATTATTCATTGATTTTCCCCCCTTCTGTCCTTCCCTACTTCCCACCATCCTACCACCTCAGGACAGAAAATAACATCTGGGCAATTTATGTCATTTTCATATGGCAAAGCCTATTCCTTAGATTACCTTAAGCAACAATAACAGTAACAACAATAAAACCCCTAAGTAATTGCAAATAACATACAAGCTGTAATAAGTGCAATTAAACACAATTCACTTTGACCATTAGGTCACTCACTTTTCAGTAAGTAACATTTAGGCCTGAGGGATGACTGGAATTCATTTAACATAATCAAGAAAGGCTAACCTAGATCACATTTAGAAAATGCATTCAAAGCAAGCCTCAATTGAGGTTAGACAAGGCAAAGGCAACCCTACACCCTTATCCTGAATACTTGCACAAACAGAAAGAACTCAAATTGCTTTCCCTAGGAGTTTGGCAAAGACCGAGGCACTTGCTGTGTATTTTCTATTATTCTGGAATAATTCATTAGCAAACATTGCCAGTTGGCAATATCACAGAAATGCATTATAATAAAATGATTCTTCCTTTTTTCTTTCTATTCCATAAATAAAATACATTTAGTCAATAACTCCCGGAAAAAGGAACTGCCGTCTTATTTTTTTAATATTCTATTATTCATTTAAATTTAATGAAAGTTTTTTGGAAGTAAATTAATGGAATGCATTGAAAATTCAGGTATATAAGGAAACCTGAGAAATTTTAGCCAAAAACAGCAATTGGTGTTTATTGTGCTTATTATGTATTGGGTACTGTACAGTGTATGCTAAATGTATTAATTCATGTAATGCTTTTTTGGTTTTGTGTAAAAATACCAGAGAAAGAACAAACAAAATTCCTAGATGGAAATAGACTTCAGTTTGATGACATCTATTTATATCATAAACTACAATCTTAGATGCTACTAAGAATGATGACTTGACAGAATTCTGATTGGAATGATGGAAATGTTTTGGTAGTGTATGGTTTCAATGGTAATACAACACTGTGATTGTACTTAGAGCACAGAGATATATATCTGAATGTAATGAAAAAGACAAGTGTTAGATTATTTACGTGGTAAAAGAATAAATTTTAAAAAATGATTCTTTTTAATTTCACTAAACCAATAGTGATCCCTGGGTTAAGCCATGATCTATAGCTAACAGTACAATTATAAAAATATGTTTTCATCAATTGTTAAAAATGTTCCACACCAGTGCAAGGCATTAATGATGGGATGGTGTTTTTGGTTTGCTAAAGCTGCAGCAATACAATGTAACAGAAATTGATTGGCTTTTATAATGGGGCTTTATTAACTTACAATTTATAGTTCTAAGTCTGTGAAAATGTCCAAATTAAGGCATCAACAAGATGATACCATCTCTGAAGACAGGCTGTGGGTATCTGGGACAACTCTGTCACATGGGAAGGCATACGGCCAGCAATCTTTTCCGGGATACATGACAGCCCCAAACTACCACAGCTCGTGTATGGGATCCTGTAATTATGCAAGATGCTTCCATTAGCTCACAACCTCTCTAATAAAGAAAAAAATAAATAAAAAATGGAGATTTGAGGTTCTAAATTATTCTTACCAAATAACAATAGCTAAAACACCAACATGGCACGATAACTACAATGACCCAGGCACTAAAGTATCTATTAGTATGATTACTATTATTGCTGCTACTATTATTTTACAGATAAGAGGAGTAAGATTCAAAGTAACTTAATTAAACCAAAATCAGAATATTGTCATAAAAATTATACCATTTATCACTGAGAATCAGAGGAACAGAGGTGAATATTATCAGTCTAATCTACAAAAATCATTATTTCCTATAAGGGAATTATTATTTCTGTATTCACTAAAAAATCAGTGCCTGTTTTGGGCCAGGCATTATCTAAGCCAATACTGTCTAATTGATTCAACAAATTTTAACCAACTGCTATATGCCAGGCATATACACTCACACACATATTCTCTCCTGAACTTTGCTTCTATTAGGTGAAGTGACAGTTTGTACTCTGTATTTGTATCTTGAAAATAAAATAAAACAAAAACTTTTGTCTTTCATATTTGCACCTTAGAAAAAAATGCAACAAAATAATCATGAATATTTATTAAGCAATCACTTTGTGCCAGGGACAAAGCTTGCCCAAAAAAATCCTGCACAATGATCATATTTTACATATGGGAGGTTTCTACCTGTCAAAAATTAAATAAATTGCCTTAAAAACACCATAACTAAGCACTTAGATTAAAATATTTTTATTCAAGAGTCCAAGTTCTTAACCACTATGCATTACAATGCTTGAAGAATTATTTTAATGAGATAAGTCAATTTCACTTTTACGCTCCCCTCAGCTGATATTATCGTGTTGGTAGATCTTTCGGTTGGAAATAAACCTTTATTTTAACCATTTGTCATTCAGAAAAATGTGAGAAAATGAAGGATTTTGGGGCCTTATATAAATACCATTTATGATAAGTATACATAAACACATCACTTTGAGGAGATTGGGGGGCAAATTTAAATAAAAGTATCATACATTGTTATGAGTTGACTTTTGATGGTTTATAGATTATTTGAACTTGGGCTAACCTTGATCTATATATAGGCTGTATATTGGGTGGTAAGGGACTACTTAATTTATATTCAAGTCTCATAGTTGTGCCACAATGCGTTCCTCGCGTTGTGCACCTTGTAATTTTCAGTGGCAGCAGCGATGGTGTTGCTGTTGATGATGGTGGTGGCGGCGATGACCTTAGAAGCAGCCAGTGCTGGCCAGCTGGTCTGGCAAGTCTTAGAGCATCAGCTGAGGAGCTGTCAGGAATCGCTTCTCCCTGTCAGAAGGTACTCAACCAGTCACCTCATTTTGTTCAACCTCTTCCATGAAAATGTGTTTTCTGGTGGATTTAAACAATTCAACGAAGCCTGTACTCATCAAACAGCAAACTCGGCTCTCTGAGAACATTTCTCAATATCTAAGTTAATCTCACAGTAATAAGTGAATGAGGAAAAGGCAACCCAAGTGGTAGAGCTGGAGAAGTAAGAAATCATCCTACTGTCAAATCTCTGTTACAAGGCAGAAGTTTATAACTATATGAAGAATTTCCTCTGTTTAAAATCTAAGGGTTTTAAACTCTATTTTTGCTTTATTTTGTTTTATGGTTTAAAAGTTTTAAAAGGGAATGGAGACTAAAAGAGTTTATGGCTCACTGGAAGCAAAATTGCTACCACTCCTCAAGGTTTAATTGTGCAAGTTTGAGAAATTTAACTTTTCTTACCAATATTAATTAGGAAATCAAACTGACTAATGCCAACTAAAAAAAATGAAACAACACATTCCAAGGAAGCAAAATGTGTGTGTGTGTGTGTGTGTGTGTGTGTGTAAACATTTATTTGATGTTATTCTTCATTGATAGCATTAACAAATATTTTTGGAGCTCTTACTCTATTCCAGGTATCTTTCTAGATGTTGGGGACACAGAAGTGGAAAACATATACAAGGTCTCTGCTGCTTATATTTAAGGAATCCAGCTCCAGGCTGATAACCTAGGTGTTATCTCTCAGGACTGACAAGGGCAATTACAAAGACTTTGCCTTGCAGACCTCATAGGGCAGTTGCCCACACCACATCAGACTTAGTGCATAATCAGTACATCACAGGTCTCTGGAGGGAATAGCATTCAAGGACTCAGACCCTCCTATGCGAGCCATGCTCAAACCTATATTTGCACTTCTACCACCACCAGAGAGAGGCCTCTTTATAGGGGGCTTGTGGTGGTGAACCTTAGGAAAGACATTCTCAGGTGCTTCTTCTGACACTTCCTCACAGGTGGAAAAGGAAAGGGAGCAAGACACCTTAAGTAAGGCCCTTTTCCATTCTGATTCAGTACTTTTCCACTCCTACTCCTTCCCTGTCTCCATGCTTTTCCTGTAACCTGGCAGAGCCTTTGGTTCAGTTTATGCTGCATGTCATTGAACTGACCCTAGTCTGGGGCCATTCCATGGAGAAATGCAACAATTGGGGTCTGGCACTTCTCTTTTTTTATTCATATATTGCCTGCACTATTGCAGTAAATGAATAAAGGGTTGACTGTTAATTTCACCTTTTTTTTTTTTGTCCTAAATGATCACCTTGACATCTGGAGATAAAATTAAACATGCAAACAAAAATGGTGATAAATGCTATGAACAAAGCAAAACATTACTATTGTAGAAACTGACTATGAAGGAACATATTTTGATAGCGTGGTTACCTAGGGCATCTTAACAAAGAGCATTTATGATGAAGCTTAAACAAAAAGAATAAAGGCATGAAAATGTGAGAAGCATTTGAGATAGGCGGGAAGTGATCACAATATTTTTGAGGAATGGATAAAATCCAGAGTGGCTGGGACAAAGAAAGAGAAGGGAGTATGCTGGGAGATGAGCTTAAAAACATAAATAACTATATCAAAGTGAGTTGTGAAGCCAGTGTTTTGTGTCTTAAACAGCAGTTAATGTAATTTAATCTATGTTTAAGAAAATTATTTTGACGGCTGTGAGGAAATGAAGTGGCTGGCATGAGATTCAAGAGTGGAAACAGTTGGAGCAGTTAGGAGATTATTACACTATTTTAGGTCTGCTCTTGTCTAATATACATGTGACTATTTATATTTAAATGTAAACATATTAAAATTAAATTTAAAAATTCATAATCTCATTCAAGCTAGCCATATATTAATATTTCTCTCCTTACCTTTCCATCTAATCAAGAAGTAATCATTTGAGATTGAAGTATTAACAGCAAAAAATGGAGAGAAATTGATAGACTATGGTTCAGTAAAATTCAAATTTATCTATATACACACGCACTGTTAAAGCTAAACGGAGAAAGAACTCTTACATGGTAATATTTGGTAATGTCCAATAGTCAATAATGAAAAAGAAAAATACACCATATCCATGATTCAAGAATAAAAAGCAAAAAAAAAATTATTAGGAATAGAAAGATCCTAATATAAAATAACAAAGAAATTTAGGTTTACAGAGACTTTTCAATATTCTAAGTCTAGTCATCAGGAAGTAGAGGCCAAAAGACCTTGAATGACTTGCCCAAGTATTGTCAAGCATTGACATTCAGAGTAGGAAATAGCTTTCTTAAGTCCTTTTCTATACCATTACAATAATATGTTCCTGCTCTGTTATTTATGTGATCTGGCTACCTCTGACTAAACTATCCTCCTGAAAGATGCAAACAACCTAATCCCTGTATCTCCAGTGTCTATTGCAGTGCTTAACACCTAATGTCAAGGTGATCATTTAGGACAGAAAAACCCATCACTACAATTAGGCCAATGGATATCTGAATTGTGATGATGGAAAAAATAAAGAAAACAATTAAAATATAATTTTAAAATTCTGTCTTTTGGGGGAGTTTATAATGGATGGCAAGAAATTAATGGTGATTAAAATTAGATCATTTACATATATAACATCCCATTGATTCATTTATTTTTACTACTTTCACTGAAACATATGGATTTTGTAGCATATGTATAAGTAAAATGTAGGATACCACAAGGTCAGGAGGGGAGAAATGAAAGAAGACAATTGTATGGTTATGATACAACATGTAAAGTGGCATAATATCTTGTTTGTAATCATAGCTTTATTGAGATCTAATTCACATGCCATACAGTTCACTTATTAAAAGTATAGAATTCAATATTTTTAAATATATTAACAGAATTGTGCAACCATCATCACAATTTTTGATGATTTTCATTACTTCAAAAGAAACCCAAACCCATTAATGATCATTCCCCATTCCTTCTCTAATTCCTCAGCAATTACAGATATATTTTCTGTCTCTGTGGCTTTGCCTATTCTGGACATTTAATATAAATGGAATCATACAATATCTATTCCCTTTAGTACAAACGGCTAGAAAGAAGGAAAACAGAGGATGTTGATAGTGCCATTTTAGGTGATCAAAATCAGAACTATTTTTTATCAGTTATATACACTGTGCTTTTTTTGGCTATAAGTATAGTAGTTGGTAAGGTTTGGAACAGATAACATGAAAGACCATGCACAAAATTATCCATTGTTGGTTTTTATTATGAAGTAGTCTTCATAGCAATCATGTTCTCCATCTGAAAGCTATCTTTTTAGTCCTAAACAACAGAAGCAAGATATATAAGCCTGTCTATGTGTGCTGAGATGCACATTAGCCTGGTCGTGGAAACTACATACAGAGGTCAGATATCCTAGAAAGATATAATGATAAATAAGGTTTTTATAATTATCCACTGGACAAGAAACTGGACTGTAGAGTATAAGCAGTCTGGACAGAAAAAGAAATGCAACTCCTAAGATTATAGATTCCATGATTATTTGGCACTAAGATTCTGAAGGGGTCCATGTGCTTGAAACTTTGCCCAGTTTTAGTAGGGGAAGTGCAGATTTGGGAGCCAGTCAATGTAGAGCAGCTAGGGAACAAAAAGGAAGTTGGACTCAGTATTAAATGGCACAACACACAAAAGTACAGAAGCACAGGGAAGGCAGGGTACAGACAGTAAATGCAGCCTTAACAGTAAAGGCTGATGCTTTTATTGTGGTCAGGGCAGCAATCAGACACAGAGCATGCAGAAGGAGCACAGGCAGCTCAGTGGTAAACTAACCAGGCTCATAATATGTTCTAAGAAATAGATAACTTGGAGCTAAGATGCAAGGAGAGCTATACAAATGAAAATAAAGACCAGGAAGGACAGTTTTCTTTGAACCATTCTAGTTTAAAACAGTTGCTAATAGAGGAGAGCTTGATGATTAAAGGCAATGAGAGCTATGACACACTGTTTTCATTTCTTAGGTTTTTTTTTAATGTCATTTAAAAAGCATCTTTTAGTATTAAATATTGGTCCTACTTGAACAAATCCCAATCTTGCTGTCTAGGCTGGGCGAGTCTTCAAAAAAGGTTCCAGGAGTGGGTCATGGATGTGCTTAATGTAAGTAACTACTCTCAGTGTGAATGCAACCTGAACAGCAAGCTGCATGAATGCAAGACTACTGTCCATTTTGCTAACTCCAATTTCTCCAATTCTTAGCACAGTGCCTGGTATTTTAAAAAAACATGCATTAAATTGACAGAACTGAGCAAATAGCAATCACATGTTATGTCTCAATGATCTAGAACTTACACATTCACATTTCATGCATGCATTTTAACCATAAATTCTTAGTACTACAGTAACAGGAGGCATACAGCTATGGACATGGCAAAAACATTGTCCAATTAATCATGTAGAACTTCTGAATATACCAAACATGTCACCAGGTTTAGAAGAAAATTTGGAATTTATCATGTTTCACATTTCCAGTTAACTGCTATCAGCAAAACACCTGAGTTTCCATCCTCAAAATCTGCCTATGTTGAGTTAGAGAGCCATTTTGTTTCTGTGTACAATAATATTAGTAATAATCAGTACGACATCTTCCAATCAAAGAAGATAACAAATATTAGTCCCTAGCATCAATGACATGTTGTAAGGATAAATGAGAAAACATTACAAATTTTTTCTACAATCTCCTGGGGAAAATCATTCCATGTAAATAGAAAGTACTATCATATTATTCAATATACATAAATGATCTAATACTTCAAATTTTAAAAATCAAGCTTTTTTCCATTTGTAATATTTAGTTCAGTTAAAGGAAAGAATGTGACTTAGGACTTTTATTTGTTTTCTGTATCTTAGGAAAAACCTTGAAAACAAGACAAGCAAAATGGTAGAAAATAATACTAGCTGAAAATGTTTGCTAAGGCCGATTAGAATTTATAGAAACTCAATAACAGATTAGCAACAATAGTTCCCCATGTACTTTGAGGACAGAACAAGAATTCTACCCTGCTGGTTGACTAACATCAATATCAAGACATTTATTCTCCCCATAAAATCAGTGTTAGTCATCTGATAAATAGTCTTCTCATCTATGTGGGCATTCTTTCATTTTAAGCATCAAACAGATCAGTTTAAATAGCTTCAGATTTATGAGTCCATAATTGCATGCTGCAAATACATGCACACTTATACACAAAGATGAAAATTTTGTGAATAGATATAGAAGAACGTCCTTATGTAAATACAAGTACATTGTAATTAAAAAATTAAAATATTTGCATTTGTCCTGACCATTGAAGGTTAAACAAAATGGTAAATAAACATTCAGTACATCTTTATTATTTTATTAGAAAGTTGAAAATGGCAAATTTGTAAAGAGCTTAATGTCTACCAATAAAATATTTTCAGTATTTGGCATAAGTAGGAGAAAAAACAGGTATATTTGAAGTACATAATTAAATGAATGCTTATAGTTTCAGAAAGGACTTGAGAAATTTTTTTCCAAAAGAAAGGGTATTTGAGAAATACTGTATCTTTGTGAGAATGCTCAGTGGGAATTATAATTGACAAATCAGAGGTGGACCTCAAAGGAAGCCAACGATTATTGTGGACTGAAATATCAATAGGCGAGAGATGGATGACTGTGAAATCAAATGAATATTAAATATTTGGTACTAAAGAAATAATTATACATGAACTCACAAGGATAAATAAAATGCCGAGAACTAAGAGTCCATGTAGACCACGAGACAGGGCCTCACATAAATGTGTACTGATGCAATGGTACTGATGCAAATGGTAAGTCCTTCCCAAGACAGGGTCAATTCGGAGACGGTTTAAGTGATGCCAAGAGAATTAAGGAGGGAAATAACAGTCACACATTTACACCAAACCCGTCTACAACATTGTCAATATGGACACTAAAATCACCTATGATTAATAGGCTATGCGATTCCAGCAAAAATTGAGAAAGATAATCTATACATTCATTAAGAAAACTTGTGGTTTCTCAAAGAGGTGTGTAAATTAAAAGCGATGCTAAACTTATATGCTGAGAAGATACAGAGAAAAATCGAGATACGTTGATCTTGTAGCAGAATACATTAAAAAAAGATTTAGCACTAAACCTTCACAGCTTAAAACAAATTTTCACTATATAAATTAGGGATATAACAAGATTTATGAATCTCCAAATAAGATTTTAATTGCATAGTAGACTCATCCAAGTTAATCCAAATCATTTTTAGAATGTTGCGTTTACCACTTTCTCTACAGAGTTGGTTGTAGTTATTCATTACCTACAAATATGCAAGAGAACCTAATGTGTAAACTTTTGAAATGTATGGATTTATGCTTTGGGGGGAAGGTACTCTAATGTACAAAAAGCCCTAAAATTATCAAATACAAGTAATTTTGTATTTCAGAAAGGGCTTGTCTCTCTTTTTATCTCTATCAATACATTTTAAAATATCCCCCTGTGTATCTCTAATTTCCTTTAACAAAGCTATTACAATATTCTGGCTAGCAGTGACTATGGAAGCGGGCAATTCTCAAGCCACTATCTTGCAGATAGAGAAACTAAAGTTCAAAAATGTAAATATGTTCAAATTATGAATTTTTAGTTTCAGATTCAGGAACGGATCATAGGTATATGGCATTTCATTGAAATATAATTTCTTTCATTTTAAAAAAAGGCTCCCACTGCCTTCAAGTGGTGAAAATTCTGCTTGGCATCACATCAAACTGTGGGCTGACTAGCTGTGTCACAAACAGGCTAACTGTCACTCTACTTCTCCAAGCCTCAATTGTTTATCCCTAAAATGAGGATGATCATAGCAGTTGATCCAATTCATTATTTTAAGGATTGAAAGCAAAGCATTCCAGTAAAGCACTGAGCATTACGGCTGCATACATTAAGTGCCTAGTGTTTGCAAGGTGTCATTACCAGTACTGCCAACACCTCCAGGCAGATTGCCACATGACAATATTTGTTGACTGTTGGAAGCAAATAAGGGAAGTAATTTTGAAGTATACACAAAGTGTGCTTTTTTGTAAAAATAAAAATGTAAAATTGAGCAAAATGTGAGAGAAATTCCCCTAGCTATTTTACCTTCATAAGCAGATGATTACTTTTCTATTTTTTATTCCTTTAAATATGTGACATTAAAATATCTGCAGGTTATGACAGTTTATATGTGTCTATTTCCCTACTGGATTCTATAAACAACGTTTTAACCAAGTTAGTGGGATATAAGAATTATCCATTCAGAAATTTACTTCAGAGGAGGACTCCTGACAACCCCATTTTTCATGATGCAAAAACATCTAAACTGCTATTAGTTTGTTACTTCTCTCAAAATGAAATAAATATTTATTACATAAGTCATTGTTATCTTAGAAAATACTCAAGTATTCTATATTTCTTTTCAGAACTATCCTCACACAACGTCTTAGTCTGCCAGGCTTCCTCTGAAAAATATCACACAACGGGTTGGCTTAAACAATGAAGATTTATTGGTTTATAATTTAAGATTTTTTCAAGTCCAAAACCACATTAAAGTCCAAAATCAAGGCCTCAGCAAGGCAAATGCTTTCTCCCTAAAGTCTATACCATTCTGGTGCTGGTTGCCAGCTATCTGTGGGGTTCTTTGGCTTGTCTTTCTGTCTCTCATTATATGGCTAAAGATATCCTCTCCATTCTCTTTTGGGTCTGTTGACTTCTGACTTCCTGCTCCTCCCTGTGGCTTTCTCTTACTATGTTTGAAATTGTTCTGCTTATAAGGAACCTCAATAATCCAGATTAAGACCCAGTCTCCTTCAGTTGTGTCACACTTTAATTAATGAAGCCTTTGAAAAATCATATCTTAGCAACAAAAGACAAACAGCCTAATCAAAAAAAAAAAAAAAAATGAGCAAAAGATTTAAACAGACATCTCTCCAAAGAAGATATACAAATGGCCACAAAGCAAATGAAAAGATTCTCAAAGTCATTAGCCATCAGGAAAATACAAATCAAAACCACAAGGAGATAAAATTTCACATCCACAAGTATGGCTATTATTAAAAAAAAATAAACATAAAATGACATGTGTCAGAGAGAATGCAGAAAAATAAGAACACTCATTTGTTACTGGTGGGAATATAAAATGGTTCAGCGACTGTGTAACATAGCATGGCAGTTCCTCAGAAAGCTAGTATAAAACTACCCTATGACCTGGCAATCCCACTACTAGGCATATATCCAAAAGTATTGAAAGCAGGGAATTGAACAGATATTCACACATGGATGTTCATAGCTACATTATTCACAATTGTCAAAAAATGGAAAGAACCCAAATGTCCATCAATGAGTGGATAAATAAAATGTGGTAAATACATCCAATGGAATATTATTAAGTGATAAAAAGGATCCTGATACATGCAATTACCTGGATGAACCCTGAAAACAACATGTTGAATGAGATAATCCAGACACAAAAGAATGGATATTGCATCATCTCACTGATTTGAAACAATTAGATTAAACAAACTCATAGACTCAGAATCTAAAATATAGGTTACCAGGGGATGGGGTACGGTTAGGGAATGGGAAATGAAGTCTTGAAATGTACAAAGTTCCTATTTGGAATGATGAAAAAAATTTGTAATGGATGGTGGTGACGATAATGCAACATTCTGAATGCAATTAACAGCATTGAAATATATATCTGAATGTGATTAGAAGGGGAAATGTTAAATTGTATATATGGTAACAGAATATTTTTTTTTAATCCATGGAATTAAACTACACAAAAAATGACCCCAAAATTAAACCATGGATTTTAATTAATAGTACAATTATAAAAATGTGCTATCATCAATTGTAACACATTTTCCACACCAATGCAAGGTGCTGGTATAGGGTGGTATATAGGAGTGCTGTGTGTTATGAATTATTGTTCTGTAAATGCACAACTTCTCTAAAAAAATAAACAAAGAAATCCTATCTACAATGGGTTCATGCTCACAGGTGTATGGATTAAGAACATGTCTAAATTGGTGTGCATAATTAAATTTACCACACACATTTTATTTTCTTCTGTGATAAAACAGAGCATAAAGCCACAGAGAGTAAACAAGTGTACAGTGAAATGAAGAAATGCATATGTGCATTCTTCTCTAATAGCATCTATCCTTAGTTTTCTCTTTCTAATTTTTTGCCCATATCTTCCATCTGCATTTTTGCCCATATCTTCCATCTGCATAATGTCTTCTTTCTGTACTTTTCATATAGCCTCTATAACTGGTGGAAATTTCCTATGCTTATTTTCTTTACAATCTAAGACCATTTTTTTTTCTATTTTCTTTCAGCTGATGAATACTTTATAAACTCAGATTCAAAATACAGACCACTCCTTTTTTAACAATGGGTGTAAATGATTTGTAATTTTAATTTGTTGATTCTTGTATCAGTGCTAAGGAATCACAACATGCCTAGCTGCCATCGCCTAGTCCTCATCTATCTATCCCCAACCCCCTTTTCTATAATATGCAGATGTTTCAATATGTTTTCACGCAACAGCCCAGGCCAAATATTAGGTCTAATGGCATGACCTGACCATACCATTCCTAAGGGAAACTGATTTCAGGAACAAGCAGTCACAGCTGCTTAACAGGGCCCCCACCCCCTGGCATTGTATATTACCCCACCCTGAGGCATCACAGAGTTTTTCTCTTCTCCTTGATGCAAAGTGAGGCATGAGGAGTTGCCATCCACTGACTCCAACCCTAGCAGTTGGTGTCCTCCAGAGACTAGCCAGCACAGGCTTTCTTCACCCTGCTCTTTTGGACCCTTTGGGCAGTGTAAGTAAGAAAGCAATCACTTGCTGAAAGTCTTTGCTGTGTTTAAGCCATGATGTATAGTACAGCAACTTGCTCCACAACCAGATAGTTCCACAAAATTACAGAAATTTCTGTGTCCTCGGCAAGACAGATGAGGCAGATGAGGCAAATGGCGGCATCTCCTAGTCCCTCCATCTTCTTCTGTTCTGTTGATGTTCATCTTGCTTCCTGTGGCTTTCTCTCACTCTGTCTGAAATTCATTCCATTTATAAAGGACTCCAGTAGGAAGACTAAGACTAATTCTGGTTGGGCTGGAAGATACTTAACTGAAGTAACCTCAACAAATGTCTTCCTTACAATCAGTTCACACCCACAGGGATGGATTCAATTTTAGAAAAGTTTCTTCTGTAGTACATACAGCTTCAAACCACCAAAGAATTTAAAAAATAAACCCTGGAATGGTTGCTCAGTGATTAGTCCATTTGAAGTACTTTAGATTGTCTATACAATTAATACACTTAATATTCTTTATTCTGAAAATTTTTTTTTGAGAAAACATAACTAAATAATGCCAATAAAATTCCCAAAAGCAACCACATTTCCAAAAGCATTGGTTTTAGTCACTGCCCCTCCCCCACAAATAATTTTAATCAAAATGTATCTGAGTTTTTCTCTTTCAAAAATTGTTGTTATTTCAAATTTGTTTTAACTTACCTTCTCCCACATTGTAGTCGGCCAGATTTTAGTTGAAGAGCACAATACAGTTCCCAGGGTCCATTTGATGTCTCGGGAATGTTGGTCCTTTCTTGCAGAGTGCCTGGGCAGTTGTTTACTCAGGTTATGCCTTGGATGCCTGCAGACTAAGGCTCTGCCTTACAAAATACCCCAGGCATATGCTAGATTTATATTGAATTCTTTGTAAAATGCAATTAACTCTTGGAGGGTCCAATAGTTTGCATTTCACCCATATATTCCGGAATGTGAAAGAGTGTACTGATATTTATCTCTTACCTGAATGTAGATTTGAGGTAGAAATGAAGAGACAGCTTCCAATTAAAGTGAAAGAGGGAATAGAAGCAAGAGCCCATCTCTCACGTACACTTACGCACACATAGAGAGCAATTTGTTTATTCAGTCCAACCCAGCTAATAAGGGTCAGTTGATTTTGTAGAAATAGTTGCACCCTGGTTCCCAGCTGAGTTAAAAAGAGCATGACATTCATCATAAAGAGAATCATGTGTAGACTCCAGGAGAACTCATCACTTTTCTAGAGTACTAGTGCCAAGGAAGGATATAGGAGTCAATAACTCTTGTCTGTATATACAAATAACATGCATTTAATAGAGAACACTGACATCAAACTTAAAAAGTTGAAAACAGGCTTCCCTTAATGATGAACTAGTTCCACGAATAAACACAGTGCGGTGGGAAAGACTCTTTGTTAGAATTCTGGAATCTGGCCCCAGTTCTGTCATTAACCAGCTATGTGACTTTGGATAATCAGATTATTCACATCTCTGGCTCTCATCTCTGGCTCTTGGCTGCCTCGTTGGCAAATGAGGGGACTGTGATGGTTTGTACTAATTCTGTGAGATTTTTATGGAGAGGGAAAACCAAATCTGAGCCGGTAATTATATCTCCAGTTGTCGGAATATGCTGAAAAAAGCCTCAAGAAAAACTCTTGGAATAAAACCTCTCTATCAAATAATATTAATAGTAATAACAATAATAATTTAAAATTCCCACATTTAAGATAAAAAATTTGCTTAGTCAATTTTTAAAAATACTAAGCACACAGATTTAAACTCCAAAATAATTTTAGGAACAAAAAATATCACAATTTTCTGAACATGGATCTCAATATATTTTTATTATAAATTATATTTTCTTTACATAAAATTATATTTTCTTTACATGTATCTTCTTCCAATGCACTGATGGAAGAAACCAATGATAGAACACTCAATAAATAATATTTTTAAAATATTTTTTACATGGTATGGTATAAGAAATCTTTTACACATTGCCATCTTTGGAACTCCTGTTCCTAATTTTCACTGATGTAAATAATCATACCTCAAGTCAAATCACAATTGTTCTTACTGCTAGATGATCAGTATGGGAAAATGTAAAGGATGTTTCACTGTTTATTCGAGATTCAAAATTTAGTGAAAGCATTAAAATTTGTAAAATAGTACAAGGTAGTTTACACTG
The DNA here is from genome assembly GCA_004026745.1 of Myrmecophaga tridactyla. Lineage (NCBI taxonomy): Eukaryota > Metazoa > Chordata > Mammalia > Pilosa > Myrmecophagidae > Myrmecophaga > Myrmecophaga tridactyla. Next base: position 24,542 of record PVIY010015936.1, read on the forward strand.
AAAAATTTTAAGGATGATAAGTTAAACAAAAAGCATGGCATTTCCTTCCATGTGGAATATTTTACAAGATTTCAGTTCTGTTGCTAAGAAATTTCTTTAAGGTATCATATTTTTCTTTACATACATTTTATTTGCATAAATCTCTATTCATGTCGTATGATTCATAACCTCTTAGTCACTTAATAAAAAGTACCTGTACATTTTTTAAAGGATATTGGATTGCGGTACATAAAATACAAAGTTTGTAAACTTTCTAAGCCAACAGAGGAACTGATACAAATTACCATTCAAATTCATCATATTATTGATGAATTCATCATGGCAGTGATTGAAATTGAACATATCAATTTCTCTTCACTAAAATAAAAGGTTCTTAAACCATGAAAAAATAAAATTTCTCTTCTTTCTAAAATGCTACAATTCAGGTTTGTCCTTGAAGACCTGTATGAGTCTAAATCATTCTATTTCAATAGCAACTCTGCTTCAGAATAAATTATTAATAAGTTATTAGTAATAACATGCAATATCAAATGCATATTTCAAAAACTTGAAAAGAAATTTGCCTTTGTCCTCTTTGTAGTTTATAGTCATTGCCACTGGCATTCTAAAAGAACTAATGCTTACAGTCACAATTACAACATAGAGTACAATTCTTGGAACACATCAGATGTTCAAACAACAACATAACAGTTGTGGGCTTCCAGCTTTTCTGCATAAATTATGGATAAAGATGAATTTTTTTCTAAAAAAAAAAGTTCTCTCAGATTTTGTGCAGCTGACCTCAAATTTACAACTAACTTATGAGAAAGCAAAAAAAAAAATCATTTTACCTAAACAATTAGGTATCTGCTTAGTAAAATGTTGTAAATATTATTGAAATAGAGACTATTTCAAGTTGCAGTTATCATCAACTCATTAGGAAATTTATACTATCTTTAGTTCCACAATCTCCAAAGCATAAACATTATTAACCTAACATGGACTCAACATCTGATAAAAGTAAAAATACAGGGTAAGAAAACAAAGTCGAGTTTGTTAGAGTTTCAAGGGAACAAATACATAGAAAGTTGTAAACAAATTATAGGAAAATATATGCATATACAGAAAATTTGCAATAAAAATTATTTTAGGAACCAAGTAGCTCTTCCTTGGGCTGTGATTTCATGGAATCCCAAATTCTGGGAAGATGGCAGCTTAAAAGATATCACATTATCACAAGCCTGAATAATATTTACTTTATATATACATACATGTATATAAAGTAAACATTAATTTTTGTCATTCCTTGACTATGTTTTAAATGTTATATTCTAAGAATTTTAAGTATTAGAAGCCCTGAGAGTAATAATAAATATTTTTAAACCTCAATAAAATATCCAAGACCTCAACATCTGTTCAGATGTAATGATTCATGTTTGTTGATTATTCATTTAAAAACAAATTTGCTGGTTTCATTTGATTTTCTTCTAGAAAAATTAAACCAGTTACACTTATACAGGTTAGATATTTTAGATCATCACATTTAGTAATCAGCTATGTGTTTGCTTTTTCTTTGTGAAATGTCAAAGGCTTAAATGAATAATCTGATTTTTCTAACAGCACACCATTAATAAAATAAGTTGCTAAATTGTTCCTGGATTCATAGTTTACTATTTACTCTAAAAAGTAAAGTTGATCTTGACAGATATGCGGAATTATAGAAGATTTTGTTTATTTGGAAAGTAAACAAATGAAAATATTCTCCACTACTCTGAAAACAGATCTTACACTTCAGCAATTGAAGCCTGGCTCCTCAATAATCAACTAGATTAGAGAAACATCAGCAGAACTGATACTATTAGGGAAAATGACCCAATTTGGAGAATGCTGAGTGGATAACACTGTAAGATCTGCTTGATAGATATGAATTTGATGAGAGTAAAATGTGAATTAGTTTATCATACACTACTTTCAACTTCTTTTGTCCACTTCTGATAATCACAGCTAATCAGAATTCATTCTACTTGTCAAAATACCTCAGCATTAAGATGACAGGTGATGGAAGTAGAAACAGAGACAATGATAGGTGGAGATGAAAGCATTGAGTGCAGCTGAGTGGGCTCTAGTATCTCTTAAGAGAGGTATTATCAGGGCCAAACACAGAACTGACAGACCTCCAAGCAGTTATTTCCTGTAATTTTTACATACAGATAAATTGCAAAGAGTAGGAGTGGCAGACCACTGCTACTGGTAGGGAACTAGAGAATGCTTTTATTGACAGGAACAATTTATCATAGATTTCTTGAAGAAGACCTAGTGAAGTAATGAGGTGTAACCAGAGACGACAGCACCAGGCATTACCCCTGCAGGGTATACTGAATTATGGTTGGGATGTTTCAACTCTGCGAAGTGTATTATGCAATTATCTCCTCCAAATCATACCCCTAAGCTGTCATCCTCTTAAGGTGTCATTGTCCTAAGAAGCAATTACAAACAAACAAAAATAGCATCTTGTATTCAGAATTTTTAATTTTTATTTTCTGTTTTTTGTTTTTTTAAGGAAGAATAGCTGTTCAACTCTAAAGGAGTTGCTTGTCTATAATGAGAACTATCAGAGAAACAAAAGAGACACTTAGCCCATTTCTCCCAGACCATAAATAGTGTTTAGAATTATGGCTGTTCTTGAATTAATATTTAATCTTTTTTTTTGATGAACAAATACGTAATGATGCTTCCTGTCCTTCCTGTCTTGGAATACTTCATAAATGAAGGGGCACCAAAGAAAGAAAATATAATTATCCAAATGGAAAATATCGTAAAAAAAACAAATAGTCAAATCGCACTATAACTATATCTCCAGGTATATGTGCATTAGTTTTATTTAGATTCACCTAATAATCATTTTATAATTTATTTCTTCAATTTTAAAAGGTCTTTCAAGTCCACTATGGGTACCACTGTTTATAAATTCACAAGTACTTATAAATAACACCTTAATTGCTGTATTAAAAAAACAGCTTAACTTTAGATTATGTACTTTCAAATTTATACTCAGATTCAAATTCACATCAAGCCAAAGCACATGACCTCTGAAGGGAGGAAGTTTGAAAATTACCTAGCTTTCAAAGAGTCTAACATAGTATAATATGTGAGAGCTCTTGATAGCCTTATGTTTTTCTCCATTTTCATGCACAATAACAATACCTAACAAGATTTAGATGGGCATGAGTATATTGTTTGTCAAAGGTGCTTCAAGATGTATTTGGCTCTTAGTTGACTCACATTACTACAAGATTCTTGATACACAGAGTGCAAAATAGCTTAACATTATTGCTATTAACATTCAAACCACACTGAAAACACTTCATTAAACAGCCTACTGCAGTGTAATTGTTTAATAATATTTTGATTAGGTTGTTTAGTAGACAATCCTTGCCGTAAAACATTCTCTTGCTGTCAAGTGAATCACTGGTAAAAAGGCTACTGCACAATACTTGAGAGTCTCTTAGAAAAGAAATCAAAGTCGAAAAATAAAACAAACTAAAGCTGTCATTCTGCTCTATTATCCACTGTATTAGCTTCCTATGGTTGCTGTAACAGATTACCAAATACTTAGTGGCTTAAATCTATGCAAATTTACTATCTTATAGTTCTGGAGATCAGAAATCCTATATTGGTCTCATTGGACTAAAATCAAAATGCTGGCAAGGCAGTGTTCCTCACTGGAGTTTTTGAAGAGGAATTCCATTCCTTGTCTCTTCAGCTTCAAGAGGCTGCCTGTATTCCTGGGTTTGTCCTCTCCTTCCATCTTCAAATCTAGCAATGATCTGTGAAGTCTTTCTCACATCATGTCACTATGACACTGACCCTTCTGCCTCCCTATTCCACATAAAAGATCCCTGGTGATTGCACTGCATCCAACTGCATGATTCAGAACAATCTCTTTATTTTAAGGTCAACTGATGAACAATCATAATTTCATCTGCAACTTAATTATCTCTTGTCATGGAATGTATATATTCACAGGTAACAGAGATTGGGACATGGACTTCTTTGGGAGGGCATTGTGCTGCCTCCCACAACCATCACACTGCCCCGTGAAAATTATGTAACTCATGCCTCACATAGAAACATACTTCTTTGGGTGTATGGTATGGAAATTTTAAAAGGAATGTTATAACTTGCATATTCCTTGATCATCTTCATTTTAGCAAAGAATTACATTTCAAGGGTAAAAGTCAGGGCTGTAGTTGTTCTTAATCCTTTCATTCAAAATGTTTGGTACTTAGGAGAGGAGAGTCATAGTTGCAATGGTTAGAAGGAGTTCCTGTGCTCAGGTCAAAAGAAAACACTGCCTATAATGATTTGTCCCATTCCATCATTACATCCTCCCTACTGGATGCAAAAGTTCTCTGGCTGTCAAGAATGAGGAGATAAGCCTACACATTTTCATCAATTCTGCTTTCATGACAATTATAATATTTGGATCTTTTGTGATTAGAGATTTTGTTTAGACTAATTGCTGACCTCCAAAAGTACTAATCTTTAGTGTCATAAAGAATAATCATTAGCCTCCCAAAGATTTCCCATGTTTACTGAAAACATGTTTACTATAACAGCTTGCATAATTCTGTTGAATTACTAAATTTTTTGGAATTATTTAGATTTTGATGTCATTTTTGCTCAGTAAACAATCAAAAAGTTTCCCAATTCTTTGAGATGGAAAGCAAAAAATGTATCAATTTTGGGGGTGGGCCACGGTGGCTCAGCAGGCAAGAATGCTCGCCTGCCATGCCAGAGGACCTGGGTTCGATTCCTGGTGCCTGCCCATGTTAAAAAAAAAAAATGTATCAATTTTGGAATCCAATAATCTATTTTAGTTACAGAATCACAAATTTCAGAATAATAACGCCCTTTAGATATATGTACAACAACTTCCTAACCTCACCAATGTGTGTCCAAAGCCCTGGTTTTGAATATTTCCAAGGTAGAAATGCGTATTTCTGAAAATGTAATCCATCTACATGAAGTTCTGAATATCAAACCATGAAAGCTACTTAGAATGATTCTATTTTCTATTTTTATTACACCTCTACAAACATTTAAAGAAAGCTCTAGTGTATATTCTGGGATAGAATAAACACCCCCAGGCTCTTTTATGACTTGGAATCTGGTTCTTTTATCAGCCTAGTCATCTTTGCTTAAATAGAGTCCATTTTACAAGTATTGTCCTTAAAATCTTGTTTCCAGAAGGAAATATTATGTTCTAGATCTGGACAGAGCAGATTCCCCTTCCTTCCTGCTTAGATACTGCATTCCATTGATGTAGACACAGATGCTACTGGTATAAGCCATCACACTTCACTTTTTAATTTTACTAGTGTATTTTTTTTAATTGCTAATGTTTTCATTTTGCTTTTTAATTCATTTTAATTTGTTTTAGTAGAATGCCTGTTAAGCCTTCTTCATCCTCCATTATATAATAGTAGCTATTGTCCCTTATGTGTCTATTTTTTGTCTTCTATTTTTAGTTTAAAAAACACAATTTTAAATTTACCTTCATTTACTTCATCTTGTTAGATGTAGTTCCAGCCCAACTGGAACAGCCTTTGGGAGAGTGATTCTGTTACCCAAATCTACTCAATTTTCTTCCTGTGGTCATGTCAGCTAACAGTTGATTAATGCCCTGGAAATCTTGTTAAAGTCACGTATAAAAAGTTTAAAGAGAAAATCCAAAGAATGCCAACAAGACCTGTCTCCAGTGCATGAAGCAACTTACTTTCAGCAAAGGCTTTCTCACTCACTGACTGAAAGTTTTTTTACTTACAGCTCTTCCTGCTTTTCACATACAATTAAATGCAGAATGCCAGTAGTAAAGACTAAATAAAAATGGGATTTCTTAGGATGTAGCTAGGAAAGCAGCCCAGAGCTTGTCACTCAGTCTCCACTTAACTGGGCCAGGTGATCCTGGAATACCTGTGCTGTACTTCAGGGCTCAGGGTATGAAAACTGGTGATCATTAGTGATTTTCTATTTTACCCCACCCCCCAAAAATATTAGGGCAAACTTTGATAAATATATGCTGTGTGATGAACTGAATTGCATCCCCCACAAAGATATGTTAAAGTTCTAATCACCAAGTACCCCAGAATGTGATCTTATTTGGAATTAGGGTCATTGCAAATGGAATTAGACAAGTTAAAGTAAGATCATGCTGGAGTAGGGTGAGTCCTTGAGCCTGAATGACTGACTGGTGTCCTTATAAGGAAAGGAAGTTTGGGCACAGACAAGACGGAGAGATACACCTTGGATTGCTGGTAAATCACCAGAAGCTAGAAGCAGCATGGAACAGATTTTTCCCCACAAGCTTAAATCAAAACACGGCCCTGCCGAAACCTTGATTTCAGACTACTGGCCACAAAAACTGTGAGACAATATATTTCTGATGTTTTTAAGCCACCCAGTTTGTGGTATTTGTCACAGCAGCCCTAGTAAACTAAAACAGCCATGAATCAGTATGCTTTATACTCAAGATCACTCTTTTTTAGTTAGTAATTTCCATCTGTCTTTTTATACTTTCAATTACTACAATCCACTTAGCAGCTTCTTAGCTGACAAATTTCAGCCTGCGGTTATGGAAGTGTGGTATTATCATTATATATTAAGCAAAATCTCTAGTCCTTAGTCTAATCGACCATTACAATCACAAAACATAAAACTTAAACTTTAGAATTAGGCAATTATTTAGAACCAGTAGAAATTTTAGAAATTGTTGCCTCTGATTCATTTTACAGGAAAAAAAAAACAAAAACACTGCAGCCCAAGGAAGTTAGAGACCTCTGTTAACCAGGCACACCCAGTTTGAGAAGCAGACCTCTCAGATTTTAATCCAGTGATTCTTTCTCATCTACTCTGATATCTCAGACTGTCTTTGTTTTATAAAAATATGCTTATTAGACATGAAGAAAGTAAAACCTTGAATACATTTGAATGCAGCTGGTACATCATTCCCGAATGTTTGAACATTCAGCAAGTTACAAAGTGCAACAACAAAACTGATGAAACTTATAAGAATTTGTGACTTTTAACTAATAACTGCATTTTCTCTATATAGTTCATATTTCAATGTAAGGTGTTTCTGAGAAAATTAAGGGCATAAGCAATGAGCATCTGCAGTCAGTTTATAAGAAAATTTACCAGTCTCTTGGAAATAACCAAGATTTACCTGTCATTAAACTATACCTTGAACAGAATATTTTTAAACGATTTAAATTGCAAAACCACTTACTTACTTCCATATATTGTCCTTCATTTATGTGTCCACTCACACATTAAGATGTATCTTACCCTGATAATGAGACAAATGATCATGTGAAGGCACTGTTCAGATAACAATCTTGATGACGCACATTTGTTCCAAGACTCTTTGTATCTTTTGAACTAATATTTTTACAGTTTCTGAATGCACCTGCGGAAAACATAATTATCAGTTATTAAATGAAAAAGATATTTTATCTCCTAAAATGGTACCTTCAACATTAGGCAACACTAACTTAATGACAAAATTAATTCTGACATTTTTTTCTATCCTTTTGTGCTTTTACCTTGTTTCAAAATGTTATCATCTACTATCTAAAGAAGATTCTCCAGACAAAAGAGTCTGCATTGCAGTTCTTGCTTTATCAATATTATTAGTTCTTAAAATACATTCTATAGAAGAGGAAAGGCATGTGGGTCAAATGAGGAAAATTTTGGTTCTTCTAGGAACAGCTTAATATTTGGAATTTTGAAAGTTAAGAAGGCTGCTTTAGTAATAAAAGTTTACAAGGCAAATGTAGTTTAGAAGATTTAGGACAGCAGACTAGGATATAAAAAGCAACAGTACTTTGAGTGCTTACTTCATCTCCTTACCACTATAGCTCTATTGTGTATATCCTAATCGACTGAGAAATAGTTTAATGTTGGACATGTTTGTATAAAAAGGATTTATCAGTTATTACATTACTTTTGGAATGTTTATTAGGGCTAAACTGATTGATTACGGGCATGTGTGTGCATGTATTTCTTACAGATGTAAGAGCTTTTAAATCAATAATTCCCTCTGTTAAGTCATGTTTTTACCTACATGAATCAGCAGGTATCTTATCCTACAAGTACACAGGAGGCCAATATAATTTATCTGTTATCATGGATAAATCTCTTACATAAGACACTTGAAGAATTGTGCAGGTTACCTGAGTCATCACCTGCCATAAACCATGTGATGGATGCTAAGAACAATTATTGAGCTGACACAGTTCCAGCAAAATGAATTAATCCAAGACATGTAATAGTCTTGATGACCTCCTCATGAGCTGAACGTTAACTGTAACTGCAGAAGGCAGAAGCCCCAATTAGGAGTCTTTAAATGATTGTGACTCCCACTTACAATAAAAGCAAAATGAGAAAACACTCTTGTTGTTTCAGAATCGTAATCCAGCTTGACAAAATATGCTGCAGACTTTGGTTTGGTTTTTAGTTCACCAGTCAATAAGCAGTAGTCATGTTTAAAATGATTATTGAACTTTTATATAATGGTTTCAAGCCTTAGAGTGCTTCACAGAACATGTTTGTTTAAGTTCTAATTCCAATTATGGTAGTTCATCTAACTAAAACTGAACAGGGGAAATGTCATTGATTTAATATCTCTCTTTCCACTGGTAAAATGACTAATCCATATTTTAATTAACAACTGTGAACATTGTTTTAAAACTATAACAAAGGAAACATAATTCTTAAAATGGAACAAGAACAATCAAGCCCTTAAAACTTCTCAGAAGCTCTTTCCTGTATCTTGTTCTATCCTCATTGGAGAAGATAAAGATCTTTAATTTGTTTTTTTTTCCCCCCACGACATTATTAGAAAGCAGGTCATTTTATTAATTCATTTGGATTTGGATTTTCATCTAAAAATCAAGTAATGCAAAACTAAAACAAAAAATATAGTCATATTTTCATAGCTTTGCTACTTCTCAGTGTAATAATTTTTTCAAATACCCCTATTTTAAAAACACAAGAAACAGACACCAAAAAAAAAAATAGCATAATCTAAAATGTCATTATAGCTGGAACTTAAAAATTGGACTAATGTGGATTAGAGATTTTGAAATATGTTACAGGAAGAATAGTTAACATTGTTAATCACTGGCTAACAATTGGCTACTGTCATAAAGATGAAAGTTCTGTCTCTCAAGTTAATTTAAGTTCATACCCAGAATAATGTTGCAAAATCCATTTCCTTATTCCAAACTTCTTTTACCACTATTCAATTTTTGCCGGAGAGCAGTGGGACGTGGTGAAAGATGCAAAGTTTGCAACTAGGAATAGTGATTTCCTATGATACATTTTTCACTTACTTTGTAACATCTCTTTCCAAATCAAGCATTTTTCCCCTAAAATATGTGCTCCTTATCTTGCTCCACAATTACACTCTTTTCCCAATAATATGTGACAATGTTACAAAGACATACTTACTGGAGCTAATTACAAATTCAATTTATTGAAGGTGAAATTTAATCTTGACTTAGCTGCATGGCTAGGGCAGAAAAAAAAATAAGAGAAAAATTAAAGAGGCTGAGCATTTTCAAATCTCAGTATTTAGAATCTAAAGTATGCCAGTATTGCTACCAGCCACAAAAACTCTTAATTACACACACATGCTGACAGAGCAAACATGGTTCCAGATCAAGTGCCGTTAAAGGCTAAATGTTCTGATCGTAGAAGAAATGGTAGGTGCTGTCAAATAAAAGTTTGCTAACAGAGAAGGGCTCTTACTTTGCCGACAGTCCCAAAGAAAGAGAAAGAGCTTCCAAAAAATCCCTGATACCACAGGGACCCCTCTTTCTCCGAATATCTCAGAATTCAATTTATTTGCTTTTTCTTTTAGTTGGGCTAAGTCAGAAAAGAGACAGATGGATGTGTCTTCAGTTTCAATGCAGTGCACTTACCTGGTCTAAGGGAAAATTCAAAATTAATTTTCACCACTCATTTGAAGTCAGATAAATTTTCCACATTCTAGAATTCATGAAGAGGTCAAATCTTTGGTTTCTTTTAAAATTAAACCGATGAGTAGCCTGTTCTAGCTATTACAACAAAGTCTCTTCATTTTAACCATTATCCAATTACATTTTTATATATCCAGTGTATTAGTTTAATATCATTTGAAAATTACTCTAAAATTTTAAACTTAGTGATCTCCCTCATGTATGATTCATTAGAGGTACCTAATAAATAAGAGAGAAATCAAGTTTACTTTGAAAGTACCAGCAAAGCTGTTTCTGTGCTATATTAATTCATTCAGTCCAATCCTTAGGAAACTTTTTATAAAAATAAGAAATACCTAAAAATGAATTTTCCAAGTTCGCATATTGTCATTGTAAGGCTAGACTGAGTTAATTTAGGAAGTATAATTAGCTTATGTAAACAACTAAAGGACTACTGATTGTGTTGAAATGCCTTATAATCTACTACCAAGTTCTCTATATTTTCATTTTCCCAAGTTGCCATGTGTATCTTATTGTAAGAAGCAATTTATGCATAAGGGATAAAAATCCTAGAACAAAGAAATGAGATCCCAAGAGAAGAAATATTTAAAAGACACGATATAAGGATTTCTTTTTCTTTTAAAAATGTATATTTGTTGAATGTTGAATTGGGAAAAATTTATATGTATCTATACAGATAAATAAAAAACATGCATGTGCCCATCACCTAATCTAAGAAAAAAATTTGACTTCTAATTCTACAAATTGCCTCAGCCTGAATGTCCAGAAAATTAGAGCCCCCGAGAAAAGTATATATATGAGTAAATTATTAGAGAATGTGATTCCAGAGAGTTGGAAACACAAGCAGATAGAGTGAAGCAGAATAAAAAAGATGCATTATCAAGTTAGCTACAACAATAGGCCATAAAACTACTGAGAAACCTTGTGAAATGCATCTCAGTGTCATTTGTCAGGGAAAGGAAGAGGAAAACTTTTATCCATTGGCTCCTATCCTTAGAAGATAAGTTCCAAGACCTCAGAAATTTGTATATGGTTTATTCACTGCTATAAACCCAGAACCTGTAGTATCATTGAGTGAATATTTATGGAATGAATAATGAGTTTCTTCACAATTATAATCCATTAGCTCCTCAGATACCCCACTTTGATCCTTAGAACTTTTATTACATATGTTAGATCTTCTCATTCTATGCTTTGTGTCTTTTAATAACTCTTCAATATTTATTATATTTCCCTCCCCTGTGCTGCGTTCTGGAACATTCTTCAGAACTGTCTTTTAGTTCACTAATGTACTATGCAGCTATGTCATACATGAATTTTCCCCCTCGATTATATTTTTATTAGTAGAATCCTGTGTAATGTCTCCTGAAATAAAAAAAATTCATTGTGGTACATCTTTTCTTTTGTTTTTTACTCATATTTTCCATTTATTTCCTTTAACAAATTAAACCAATTATATTCTATAGCTACTAACTCTAGTATTAGTTGTCTCTATAGTTCTGAATCTGTTCTCTGTTTTATCCACTGGCTGGACCTTATGGTGCCTTGTTTCCTTGTGCATTTGTGATTTTTGGTTATGAAGTTATATTTCTTGTAATAGCATCCATAAAAATCATTTGAATACTTTTTAAAGGCAGATTTCTGCAGAGGATTTATATTTGCTTCTGCAAGTCTCCAAATAGCATCAGCCATAGAAACAACTAACTGTAAGCAGAATCATCAGATCTGAAATTCTGAAGGCTCCAAGGCCACATTATGGTAATTTCAAGTCTGGAATTCATAAGGGAAGCCTCTTGTTTTTATTGAATACATCCTATATATTAAGACTCTAGCAGGTCCTTTATAAATGCTACCTAAATAAATCATATCAACCAGACGTATGCAGTGAAATGATAAATATCGCTCAGACCAGAAATGAAGTCTGAATATAATAGAAGTTTCTCTTCAAAAAAAGGAACCAAAACTGAAGATTTATTCTTCTTGAAACAATGAATTCTCTTAAAAATAATTTTATGTATTTTCTTGAAAATATAAATTTATTTAAAGTATTGAAGAAAGAGCAAAGGCCAGTTTTAGATGGACAAAACTGAGGCTGCTGCCCCAATGTCCTCATCACAACTAAACAATTTATGACCCCAGAAATCTAATCACATATCATTTTGCATCAATCAGCATGACAAGTCTATTATATATTGACAAGTAACTTCTCAAGCTTTGCTTCACAAGCCAAGCTGTTGTGAACATTTATTCATCAGTGATATCAAACTATTGTATAATTCAAGGAAAAGTAATTACTGATTGAGGTTCAAAATAATCACTACATAAGATTTCAAAGGAGAGAATAAAACAAATTGAGTAACAAATGAGAAAAATAAAGGTCTTAATTAGCTTTTAAAATAATGTATCCAAATATCAAACCAAATCTATATAGTCTGCCATCAGTTGAAGTTATCCTCAATAAAGATAAATTTCCAAGCATCACTGATAACATTTAATAGGCAATCATCACCTATCTGAAGTATGGACTCAACAGAACCAGAAATTCAATTAAATCAATAACTCCTTTGTAAAAAAAAAACTTTTGAACTGTCAAAATTGGTCATAACATTTCATAAAAGAATTTTATATCTTCATTCATAAATTAAATATTTAAATTTTAGACATTATTCTAGTAAAATTTCTCTAATTTCATAGTTTACGTTTAATTAAAGCATGAAAATGCATAGAAGAGAAACATTGGAAGCATAAAATAATACACACCTTGGACAGAAAAAATAAGCAGAAAGTATTTTGCACAGCAGATACAAGAAGCAGCGCATTTTGAAAAAGGAATGAAACACCTCTATATTCTCTTGAGTATTTACATAAAATACGTTTACCATAACATCTTAAGTCATTAAGAATATTTTTTAATGAAGGCTTGTAAATGGTTAAATTCCATTTAAATGAAAATTGCACAAAGAATTTTCTTAAGAACCCCAATAAATTAAAACAATTTCTTAGTATTCAATGTATGGTTGGTCTCTTTCAAATATAATATAGTATAGTATAACCATATGTGATATAAACATTTAACTGTAACTATTAATCTATCTATTGGTTTTTCTAGAATCATTCTCTTTAGTTTTACCTACTTAGCATCACTCTGCCTTTGTCACAAATAGTACCTCATTGTAAATGAGTACTGCTTCCTTCCCAACTTAATCATTGACTTGTAATGTGACTTCAACCCACAAAAAGTTGATTGCTCCAGAGGGATCATATGATCCTAGTTAGGTTAGTAACATTCCTCCTTTGGATATTTGAACTTGAGTCTAAAGAAAAAAAAGGTGTGCCATCTTCCCAGGCATGAGTAATAAGTCATTCAATTTGACTACTTTCCAAGGCCATGTTTTCTACCAAGTGAAAGAAGCCAATCATTGGTGAGGGATGGGGATGTTCAGGTAGTAGAAGTCAGTAATTCTGTGATTAATGAGTTTCAAATTTCTTCTTCTTTTTTAGGAAATTCTTTACTTTTACATTTTTTAAAATCTTTATTCTGATGTAAAAATTCTCAAACATGCTTTTTCATGTGGTTTTTAACAACTTTATTCCCATAAAAGTATAATGCCTTATAAAACCAAAATAGTAATATCTCTTGGAGATTGCTGGAAGGAATGCCCACAAGATGTGGAAAGCAGTAAAATCAATATCATGGGACTTTCCATTAAGCTTGTTGAATTATCAACATACTTAAATGCTTTTCATCTCCAGATTTCACTAAAAGGACAATAAAAAAAATGCTAAAGGCATAAATACTTAAAACAGAGAGGGAGAGAAGATGCAAAAAGGCAAGAGATTTCTAACTATCCTTTAAAAATTGCTGATGGTGAAATGATTAATTTAACTAGCAGAGGGCATAACCCAAGGGCACACAAGTTTCCAGATTGAAAGTGCCCATCAAATACTGGAGATAATAAATGAATCTTATACGCACATACACACACACACACAAACACACACACACACACTCACACACATACACACCAAAGTACGTTATCGTGATATTTTAAAGCATTAGAATAAAGAGAAGATCCAAAAACATAAAAACTAAAATCAAAGATAAAGTAATGTGAAACAGAATGGTTTCTCAATAGCAACATTGAATATTAAAGGCAAGAGTGCAATATGTTTAAAAATTCAAAGGCTATGCTTTTCAACATAAATTCACATACCAAACCAACTATCAATCAAATCTGACCCACTTCTATTTCTCCCAAATCTCTACCATCCTCTCTCATTGACACTACTGCATTTACCCCAACTCCTACCTGCATCCTTAACTATTCCTGTGCAAGTTGTCCTCCACAAGGAGCTAGAGTATTTTTACCCCAGAGGGATATTTTTGAAATGAAAATCCAAACATATCCATACCTTGTTTAATATATTTGACTTCTTCCCACTGTTCTTAAAATAAAGAGAAAAATCCCTGCAGATCCTTCAGGCTCTGTGATGGTTTGGTCTCAACCAAACTCTCCAGGCTCATTTAATCTCTCCATTATTTTTATCTTCACCATGCACATTCTTACTGCAAGAATTTACACTATAGTTTCTTCTTCAGGGAACAAATTCTTCACTTTCTTCATCACAAAGTGAACGCATACCACCCTTCAGTCTCAACTTAATCAACTCTTCCTTAAGGAAGTTTTCTCTGATCTCATGCACTTGGTAATACTCCATTACACAGTCAAATAACGCACCTCTTATTTGAAGCTATTATCACAACTGCAATTTATTTTTTTTGCAATTAATTAGATAAAATTTAATTGTTTTAAATGTTTTTATTCATAAATCTTAACATTCAAACATTCTTAACATACAGACATTCTATACATGCTGTACAATCAATGGCTCATAATATCATCACATAGTTGTGTATTCATCACCGTGATCATTTTTTAGAGCATTTGCAGCACTCTAGAAAAAGAAATAAAAATAAAAAACAAAAAATAAAATACTCATACATACCATACCTCTTACACCTCCCTCTCATTGACACTAGGATTTCAATCTACCCAATTTTTTTAACCTTTGTGCCCCCTATTATTTGTTTATTTTTAATCCATATTTTTTACTCATCTGTCCATTCTCTAGATAAAAGGACCATTAGATACAAGGTTTTCACAATCACACAGTCACACTGTAAAAGTTATATCGTCATACAGTCTTCAAGAAACAGGACTACTGGAACACAGCTCAACATTTTCTGGTATTTCCGTCTAGCCATCCCAATACACCATAAACTAAAAAGGGATATCTACATAAAGCATAAGAATAACGTCCAGGAGAATAACATTTCTTTTTGACATTATACAATAAGTTCCATGTGAACAGAGACCTTATCTGTTATCATATCCCCAATGTCTAACAGAGCACCTGAATCTTACTAAGCCCTCAATTATAACTTTATAGAGAGATGTATTGATGCATGAGGGAGAAAGCAAGGAAAGAAGAAAACTGAGCTTTCCCAAACAGAAATAGTGTACTCTTTGTGTGTAGCTAATTCTGTTTTTATAATTTTCTTGATAGAGGTCCTAGGTATCTTCTGTTTACTCCAGGACCTTACACAATGGGATTTCCCCCATTAGAGTTGGTATTTAATAATTACTTATGAAAAAAAAGCAATTGATATTTACATATGTACTTTCTAACTGGCCACTTTACTGGATTGTTTTACTTTAGTTACATTTTACTGCACAAATAATGTAATGTGCCTTCTCCTTTCCTTTCACCTTATTCTTCATGATAATTTCATTGACTAGATCAAGAGTCACCAAATCGACCAAATCCAGCTCACCACCTGTTTTGTATTATACAGCTATGCCCATTTATTTACATACTGTCTATGGTCGTGTTAGCACTGCAGTATCAGAGGTGACTGTTTAATGTCTTTTTTTCAATAAATGATTTATTCTTACTCATCCTCTGGATATAGTAGGAGTGTTCAATCTAATTTCAAGCTCTTAATCCTGAAGAAATTCTCAGTGTTTTTCACTGTACTTCTCTTAATTTTTCTCTTTCTCTCTTTCCAAAATCCCAGAGGAATTTGCTTCTCAATCTACCCTCTACATTTTTTTAGCTTCTGTTTTATTCCATTCTTTATCTTTTGTACTGCATTCTCAGATATTTCTTTATTTCTATCTCTCAAATTATTCAATCCATCTTCACCTGGATGAATAGTAATATTTTCTCTATATATAAGACTTTTTAATTTCAATGGCTATATTTTTGATTTCCAAATTCAGAGTTGGCTATTTTCATACCTGGCCTTTTCTTGTTCATTATCTCCTGTCCTTAATCTCATCATCTTGTTTTCCGCATGCTAATCTGATTTGACTTTTGGCGGGTTTAAAATGTATATCTGAAAGTCTTGTTACTGAGTTTGTTGGGTACTTTTTAATGTTGCTTAAAAGAGACATTGAAAAACTTCTTCATAGTTTTTATAATTTGTGCTTATGAATTGCTCTTCAGTTGGGGGGGGGGGATTCTTGCTTGTGTGACTCTTCCTATGAGACCTTAAAAGGCTACTTGCCCTACCCGTCTACTATAGGGCTTTCCTCTGAGATAGGTTTTCTATTAGTGTACATACTTGAGTTTCCACTGATACAGAAGTTGAAATTTAATTTGGTACATCAACACAATATGATGCATTCTTGTTTTAGCTGGTAGTTTTGAGCAACGTGAGTTTTAACTTATCACAATTCCAAACAAAGAGACTAAACTCTTTCATCCACTATCTCCAGAAGAATTATATTTCCAAATTCTAGCTTTTTTGCAGGGGACATTATTCTGGTCCCATTCCACAGACTGAGCTCCATCCTGCCTGGTCTTGGGTCCTGGTCATGTAGCATTCTACTGATGATGTGTTTTCAGCTCCAAATTACTAATGGCAGTGTTCCCCTCTAAGTGTGGGGACTTTCATTATCTTTTAAATTTTTTTCTTTCCTTTTTTTAGCACTGCAATAGATTTTTAAATATCTCTTAATATAGTTTATAATTCCTAGGCATTTTAAATAACAGAGAAACAGTTCTGATAGGAACTCAAAGTGATTAAAATTCCTATTTTTGAACTGAATTCACTGGACATAGACTACAATTCCAAATTTACCCAGGAAATATGGATATAACTAAGTCATTACAAGAATAAGATAAATTATTTGTTCCTGGAAGTAAAAAAAAATCAGCAATTATTTGGTTGAAAATTTTCAGCTAACTTCATCTGCTATTTGGTCAAAGAATTAGTGGTATGGCTGCAGACAACAGTTGCAAGTTACATATGTTTTAGCAAAATATTCATATTTTATCATTTTGTTCATATTTCTATGTACTTAAATAGGAGAGGAGCCATTTTATATTTTTCTCTTATTTAGTGGCTCACCTTTGGAAGGCTGGAAATAAATATCTGATTTTTTCCCAATGTTCTTTTAGTAACACATTGAATGATTCCTTGACAACTGTAGTTCATAGTAAGTAAGGAATCTATAAACTGTATGTGTATTCTACGAACAAAATATATTGGTCAGGATAGATTAAATTCTATAACGAAGGACTCCCAAATCTCAGTGACTTCACTAAACTAAAGATTTGGTTTATCACCTGTGTCTTAGTCCAAAAAATGTATCTGACAGCAAGCTGATCACATGGAGACTCAAAGACAGAGCCAACTTCCTTAGTGTGGCTCTGCTATTCTCTATGCCCTCCTAATCTCTCTGAATTTTTCAGTTAGGAGATGAGGGAGGAGAGATCAAGTTGGATAGTGCGTGGGAAGTCTTAACGGCCAAGCCAAAAAGTTATATTTATCATTTCCACCCACATTACATTGGCCAAAATGTAGTCATATGATCCCACACTACCTTAAGGGAGTGAGGGACTATCTCTGAGCCCAAGATGCGAAGTAACTTTGATTTTCTAAGCATATAGCATAATTTCCACCACTTAAATAAAATACTTTTTCATTGTGGTACATATTTTTATAAGAGGATTTTATTAGATACAAATATTACATTCTAGTTTGTAAAATTAAAATGTACTTGATTGTCTTAGTTTGCCATGGCTGCTATAACAAAATACCACAACCCATTGGCATAAAAAACAGGAATTAGTTGGCTCACAGTTTGGAGGTTAGTAGACAAAGATCAAGATATTGGCAGGATCAAGCTTTCTACAGAGTCTGTAGCATTCTGGTGGTGGCTTGCCAGCAATCCATAACTCAGTCTCCACTGTCATGTAGCAATGTATCTTTTGGCCTCTTCCACTGGCTTTTACTCTGTGTCATACTGGATTAAGGCCCACCCGATTTCAGTTTGGCCTCCTCTTAGTAGGATCTTTGAGGGTCCCTGTGAGTGCACACCCACAGAACCAGGGATTAGGACTGCATATATGTTTGGTGGGAAACATGATTCAATCTACCACATTCATAAATAAGAAGTCACTTAAAAAATCAGAATTCCATACTGATGGGAACTTACCTGTGCACAGAGATACACAGTAAGTTACAACCAATAGCAAATTCCTTTTCTTTTTCAAAGTGGGTAAATCACACATAAATAGAGGGATTTAGTCAAATAATGATTTTTATGGCTTTTTTGGCACTCTTTAATGTTCAAAAATACTATTTTTAGGCTAACATTTATATGCTGGAGGTAATTTCATATCCCAAGCAAAATAGAGGTAATCCTTTATGCATAAATTTTCTTAATGGCCTTCATATATAGACAATGCAATTGTTCAAACTAAAGGAAAACTGTTTTCTTGAATAGTAAAAGTTTCCAAAGGCCTAATATAACCAGTTATTTGTCCCAACTCTCAGGATCCTTTGTCTGTATAACTATAGACTCACTAGAATTGTCTAACTCTGAAGAATTACTTCTGCAAAAGCCAGAGAATAATTTATGAAGTTACCATTCCTTTTGGGCCTTGTGTATAACAGTAAAATGATCTTCCTAGTCCTTTTTTCTCTAGGCTGTTTCCTAAGGTGGCAGAATGGCTCTATTATTGTTTTACTGTAGCTATTTTCTAAAAAAAATCTAGGCCCTCAGGATCTCATTCAAACTTTTGTTGCAAAGTACTTCAGATGGAATCAAATATCATGAAATATTTACAAATTGTACTCAAGCTATGAAAGAATGGGAGAGGAATAGGGAAATAAAGACTGAAGATAAGAGAGCATAGAATTGTAACCACCATTCTAAAAAGTTAAGGCTCTGCTTGGTAGAAATTGTCTGCATAGCTTAGATGCTTGTTTTTGGCAGTTCCTGTTTAATGTCATCCTCTTTTGCAGGACCTGATAGCCAGTGGCTGAGTGGAAGATTGCTGGTGCCAGTAGGCATTTCTGCTGTTTGGAGGACAATTTAGAGAAAGTGAGTTGATAACAAACAGAGCAAGGCCTCTTGAATTGGAGCTGATACACATTATGTTTGTGGCCTCCTGAGGGAATACTGATATTGAAATGATCTTCATGAGGAAGAAAAAGAGAATAGTTTATTTATGCCATCTGCATGAAATAAGAATATGGTGAGCTCACTGCTTGTCAGATTATAATAGAGTACAAATTTAAATTGTTGGAAGCAACAAAGAGAAAATGGTATTTAGTCATGATTGAGAAATGCATATGAATAAAAAAATTAATGAGCAGTCAAGTAGGCATGACCTCTGATTTTTTTCATTCAAAAAAAAATTGGACACATACTTAATGCAGAAGAGAGGTGTATTCGGTAGAGCCCTACATAGGTATATGTGGACTAGTTCTATTTCCACTTTATTACTTAATTTGGTGGGCTAGAACATGTCATTTGACATCTCTGAACATTCTTCATTTTATGAATGACCAAACTGGCTCCCTTTCACCTCCAAAATTCTAAGATTCTGTGAAAGTTGTTTGCTATTACAATTGATTATAGATTAGCATTAACCAATAGAAATACAATGGGGGTCACATATGAAAATTTAAATTTTCTAGTAGTGATATTAAAGAAAGTAAAAGAAATAGGTTGTTAGTTTTAATAGTATATTTCTGTTAACCAGATGCTACCCAAAATATTATCATTTCAATACATGAACAATATTATAAAAGTATTAACGAGATAATTTACGTTCCCTTCTCAGCACTAAGTCTTTAAATTCCTGTGCATAATTTAAACTGAAAGAATATCTCAATTCAGACTAGCCACATTTCCAGAGCTCAATAACCACATGTGGCTTGTGGCTACCACATTAGATAGCACAGCTATAGAGCACATTGATATGTACTGTTTTGAATGAAATCAGAAATAGTTTACTTTATAATTTCAGCTTATTAATGGATCAGGAACATCAATCCTGTGGTTTCATTCAACAGATTTCAATGCTCTCACAATTTCATCAATAATGTTTTAACATATTTCAAGGATGCACATTATATTTTGTAATTGGCTACTCCATTTTCTTTCTCTTATGTACGCCCTGAGACATTACTGCATTTTCTGCAACATCTGGAACCTACCTCACTGTCTCCAAATGGTCTTATTTCTTCCCTTAGAAATACCAACACTTCCAACCTGAAGGCTTTAATGGATTAAACATGTTAACTAGATATCTTGCCTCCAAAAGTAAGCATACTGATTGAAAAATAACATAAAACATGATTTAATTGAACTAATATTTAAAACAATCTACCTGGAAGAAAACACTTCTCTTTCCAACTAGTTTTTTGTGGAGCTTGAAAACATTATGCTGTAATTTAAATAAGCAAGGCACACATGCATGAATTTTATTTGGTGTCACTTATAAATGATGAGCAGAAATAGCAAATTAACAGAGACCAAAAGCAGATTAGAGATATTGGAAGCTAGGAGAAGGTGGGAAAAGAGAGCATTTGTAAAAATTTAA
Source organism: Myrmecophaga tridactyla (assembly GCA_004026745.1). NCBI lineage: Eukaryota > Metazoa > Chordata > Mammalia > Pilosa > Myrmecophagidae > Myrmecophaga > Myrmecophaga tridactyla. The sequence goes on from PVIY010015936.1 coordinate 45,469, forward strand.
AGAAAAAAGATATTGGGCAAACATCACGTAGGAGGTCTGGCAGAGAATCCTTAGAAGAAGTGATTTGGAAGTTGCTCATAATCTGAGGGTCTATCCTGTCATCTGCCCTCTTTTCAGGAAGGTGGTCATGGAGTTTTAAGTTACCCAGTTTTGCACTATCTGCTTATTGCTCCTGGCTAGTGATGTCTGAATCAAGGATTGGCAGCCAGACATAAGAACTTTATTCAATGGGAATAGAGGATGATGATTGACTGAAGGGAAGTATCATGGTCAGGCTCATGTGTCAACTTGGCCAAGTAGTGGTACCTGTTTGTCTGGTTGGGCAAGTGCTGGCCTGTCTGTTGCTATGAGGACATTTCATAGAATTAAATCATGATCACGTCAGCTGCATCCACAGCTGATTCCATTTGTAATCAGTCAAGGGGAGTGTCTTCTGCAATGACTGATGCTTAATCTAATCACTGGAAGCCTTTTAAGGACAATTCAGAAGAGACAGTTTCTCTTTTCCTGCTTCAGCTGGCAAGCCTCTCCTGTGGAGTTTGTACAGATCCTCCATAGGAATCGTCAGGTTCACAGCCTGCCCTACAGATTTTGGACTCTACATTCCCACAGTTACATGGAGACACTTTTATAAATTTTATATCTACAAATATTTCCTGTTGATTCTGTTTCTCTAGAGAACTGTAACTAATACAACTTGGTACCAGGAGTGGTTCCATGGTTACATGAGACACTTTTATAAATTTTTTATTTACAAATATTTCCTGTTGATTGTTTTTCTCTAGAGAACCCTAATGAATACAAGAAGTATCAACATCAGAAAGGGAAGCAGAGATATAGCAGAAGAGGAAAAAGAGAAAGAATAGTAAAGTCATAAGAATGGCAGTCAGAAACCATGCAATTTGCTGAATCATAACTGGAGATATTGATATGAACTCATGATTTTCAATAAATATACAGATGATAAATAAATAGTAAGATCAGATGTGTGTGTGTATGTGTGCATTAATATTTAGGCATCTATTTCCTGGCTCTGTCCGCTGAGAAGGTCTTGAAGCAATGATATCCCAATAGCAAGAAGTACACCTCATGCCCAAATCTTGGTTTCTAAGTACCACTCATGAATTAAAAAAAAGAAAAAAAAGAAACCAACTTCTTGGAGAAATGTCTAATGTCAGGGTTGGGACAGGGAAAATACAAGATGAATCTGGGACATTTTATAGTGCCAGAAAGTAAAGAAGTGCTCAAAAACAATAGGGGTAATGTTGAAAGAACACAGAAGCCAATCTGAAAGCAATTTCCAGTGGCCAAATCTGGAATAATGTGAGCAAGAAATGTTAGTATTAGATTATAAACCAAAAAATACCACAAACTGATATAAACTATTAAATAAATAAATGGGGGGAAAGGGACAGCTTCCTTATTGGATAAACAATAATTCCAGAAGGAATATGGGTTATCAAAAATCATCATTAAGCAAGCATTGTTTCATAAGCAAGAGCCATTGATGGATGCTAAAACCAGTAGGCAAAATTCAAAATTTATCTAATGATAAATAAGATGTTTGCATAGTTTCAAAATAACTTCCCCATAGAATATTTTCACTAATTTCAAAGGGGAAACTAGGTAACTTTACCATGGAGAAATCTGGCACACATTACAGTTGCCATGTGATCAAAGTTAACATTACCCCCTATATGAGCTACTGAAAAGGACACATCATTTCTGTGTTATTTGTGCCAGCAATCTTATCATGCATAAAATTTAGACACACCCAAATTGTGAGACACTTTATAAAATAACTGGCCTTCCCAGTTATCCTTCCCAATTCTTGGACATACAACAAGAATTGTATGTCTTTGACTCTTCAAAGGGTCAAGGTCATAAAAGACAAAGAAAGACAGGATAACTGTCACAGACTGAAGGAGATGAAGGAAATACAACATAACAAATGTGGGATCCTAGGTTGGATTCTGGACCAAACAAAAGACATCAGTGGGGAAACTTGTAAAATTTGAATAAGGTCCATATATTAGTTAATGACATACTATTAATGATAATTTCCTGGTCTTGAAAATTATGCTATGAATATGTAAGATGTTAACATCAGATGAAGCTGGGTGAAAGGTATATAGGAACTCTCTACACTATTGTTGCAACTTTTTGTAAGTCTAAAATTATTTCAAAGTAAAACATTAAAAAAAGAAAAAAAGAATGGCAGCATTTGAGGTAAAGAAAGCAGACATGGCTCCGTAAGGGACTAGAAGGAACAACTGCTGGAGCCCACCTGCTGGCTTGACTATCTTATACCCACCATATTGTTAGGACATTCCAAGGAACTTTGATTCTTGCCCTCACTTTCTGTTTCCTGAAAGAGATTAGGTAAAAAAGGGTTCCAAGAAGGTCCTAAAAGGGGAGGGTGGATGGGGGGTCATCAATTGTATCAACTGCAAATGCTGCTTAAGGATGTACCAGGCCTTGCTCTTCCCTGCTAGGCTTTAACCCTGAAACGTGGCTGGTCTGTGGAATGCCCATGGAAGATGGTGTCCAGACCTTCTGCTTAAGTGACTAATATGCAGAATGCGTGGGTGAGGAGTTTATCCCAGGCTCACCTAGCTGGTATAGCAGTATAGATAGGACTAAGGCAGACTTCATGGCTACCTGGGTACAGCCTGACCCATGATCTCTCCCCTACAGCTTCTCCATGGCTATTTTATTTCTCTCCTACAAGAAAATCCCCATAGAGCTGAGCTTGCATGGTCATTTGGGCCTGCTGTATGTCCAAGAATTGGGAAGGATAATGAACTAGTAAGCCTCCCTCTCAGGGTGTCTTATACTGGCCTAGTTCTGACACTGGAGAAACATGATCTAGCCTCATCCCAGGGCCTGGTATGTTGAGGGACAGTAGGTATGACATAGCAATAAAAGGGGAAAGGGCTCAATGGATCCTTATGCCTTGAAATTTTAGGGCATGAGAAAGAGGTGGTTATGGTCAAGGCTGCAGAACCATCTGTGCTTGGGTCTCTGCACTCTTTCCCCACTCCCAGTGGAGACACTGAGGGGACTGGGCCATAGGAGGGCCAGCAGAGGGTAGACAGGTCACAGCCTGGTCCCTGTCTTCTCTTAACCAGATTGGTTCGTGGCTGCCATATTTCTTAGCTTCCTGAGATATGACAAATTTCCAGAGATGGTGTGGCATATAGATCATGCTTAAGGAAAGATTTGAGAGACTCCCCTCCCCACCTTCTCTTTCCAAGCACTTTTAACAGGAAGAATTTTAAAAAGAATGAGAAGTAGGAAGAGGAGAAAGAAAACCATCAATTCCATATTTTAGGAAGGAGCTTAATCCTTTTGTTGATAGAAAGGAATTTCTGAAGGCAATACATCCCATTTAATTCAAACATCAGTTGCCAGACATCTAACACTTTGAAGAAGACACGGTTTTTGCCAAGAGCAGTTGCAGAAAGAAAGAAAAGGTAACATAGAGCTGAAAAAAATGTTGAGATTCATACATGGTGTGAAATTCCCTCTGCTGCACCCTGACAGATGTCATCTATTTAAATGTTTCTAATAAACAAGCATTCACTAATTCTGAGGCAGCACATTTTATTTTTAGACCATGGCATTCTCTAGAAAGTTCCCACATGAGTCCACAGAAGATCACGTATGGGCTGATTATAAGAGTTTGACCTTCTGGAGACAAGAAAAATCTGGTCTGTCTATTATAAGAGAGTTCTTAAAATACTTAAAAAATTGTATCTTGCCATAGCATCATTTTTCTCAATTTCTTCCTTCCTACAAAATATAATTTCAGCACCGTCACCATCCTCATCTTTGTGACTTAAAAATATAATTGTTGAATTCTATTTTAAACTATTTTCCTCAGAACGAAATATTCTACATGCAGTCAGTGGTAAATTTATTGGATCATAATTTTTCAAGATCTAGGCACTATAAATCTACAAAGTGGCCTAAAAATGTGGTTACCATCTTATTCCCCACATTATAGACTCAGCTCATTCATTATAGATATGCATTAAGATCCTACTATGTACCAGGCACTGGACTAAGGGCAGTGCTTGCAAAAATAAATAAAGCATAGTCTGTCCCCTCAAGGAGCCTGTGTCAGTGACAATGAGCAACAGGGGTGCTGTGGGTGTGTAGGAGGACTATGCAGCCCACTCTGGAATAATATTGATTACATATTGATTCAAAGCTCTTGATCAAGTAAAATCATCACTTATTTTTTTATCTGTAATGTCACCAAGCCAGATCACTTTCAATCCATCACTTGCACAAAGTAGTTCTTGAATTTACATGAAGAAATATGCATTTGTTCTTATTAAAAATCAATCCTTTTTCATGTATTTCCAAGAGAGTTCAGAATGTGAATTTTATCAGGGATCTCTTCTAACATCCTTATATTCTGCAAAGTGGATTCTGTGCTTCACCCAAATCACTGATTCAATTATTAAAAAGCACAAGAAAAATGACAATGCCTTTGACACACTGCTAACACACTCTTTCTTAGGTAGAACCCAAACCACTAATCACCATTTATTAAATCTGGCTGTTCACATTTCCGTGAATCTACATCAGTGGTCTCTCATCCAGGCTGCACTTTGCCATCTTATTCACAAGGATAGGACAGAACGCTGTATCCTGATATTTCTTGGAATCACCTAATGCTATATAATTTCTCTCACACACCAAGCGACCACGTGTTAGAAGGGTACGGATTTGGTTTGACATGTCTTATACTTTAGTGAACATAAGGCACATTCTCTGAATGAATGGCAGAAATATTGTTGGCCGACTATGAAGTCTGTAAGGTTAATTACTGGAGGTGACTGCCCTTTATCGTTTTTTCTTTGTAAATATAAATGTGGAAAGAATTAAGTCATTATTGGACTCTAAAAGCGTCTCTCCATTTTAACCTCCAAAAAGTGACTCCCAGCTTTGGGAACCAGAGGCATAATCAAAAGAAAAATATATTTTTCCAAGTTGAAAGCAGGGAATTAAGAGTTATTTTCCTATTAAAAATTGTTATATAGTGGTCAGATATATTCAGAATGGTTCAACTAACACAATATTTTCGGAGTATGATAGGTGAAATTGATGTTTTAGAGCTTGTCAGGGAGATTTAGCACAATTTACAGCATTATTTCAAAGAGAAAATGGATTCCAAAATCACAACAATGGATTTTCTGAAATAACTCTAAAACACAATCCAATTACAAGTTTAAATTGCCTGAAGTGTAGTTTCAGTTTCACAAAAAATCCAAATGTATTTTTAGGTGATTATTATAGATATGTTTGCTTAATATAAATGTCTGTTCAATATAGGTATAAGTGAGATTTGTACATTTATCAGCAAAATAGTACATAAATGCTGGTAAAAATGAGCAAAATTACAATTAAACAACATTCATATATTAGATGATATGACATATTTTGGATTTATTGTAAATCATATCCATAATATGAAAAAGCTTTGATATTTTTAAAATTACCCTAGATGAAAATAAAAGACAATTTTCATTTCACATTGAGGTATCATAGCCACTGTTTTCAAAATTTAAAATTTTCAAAATAATTTCACATAACCACATTTTAAATGTGCCCTAAAATTAAAATAAAGATACATTCTAGGTCCACTTCCAGCTGAGAAATTCTCTAAGTCCATATTAGAAGTAATTTAAGCTGCCTTCAGATGGGAATAAGGGTTATGGATATTTCTTCATAACATATAATATAAACTAGACAAGTTCTAGTATTTTAATGAACACTCAAGTTTCTGAGTATAGATATATTAAATATTTTAGAACCTCATTTTATGAGAACTCAACACATGAATTTAGGTATGTACAATCTGCAGTAAAAAAGGTAGAGAAAGAAAAATTAAATTTTAAAAATGTTTTTATGATTGATTTTGTATACTTATTTTTTACTAGAGTATTATTTGCATTATTTATAAAAAATGTGTGATAGGTAGGTTCATGTAAGAAACTCTAAATAATGGGGTTAGCTATTAAGCACGATTTTCTACTTTCACAAAGGGACTTGGAACATACTGATGTTGTAAAACAGGGCCCTAATGTATAGAGATTTGTCTTCCCTTTGAGGAAATCTCTGTAGTCTCATTAAGAAAAGTAATAGTTGTTGTGCTGGTTTGAAAGGATGTACGGACCCTAGAAAAGCCATGTTTTAATCAAAATCCCATTTCATAAAGGTAGAATAATCCCTATACAATACTGTATGTTTGAATCTGTAATCAGATCATCTCCCTGGAGATGTGATTTAATCAAGAGCGGTTGTTAAACTGGATTAGGTGATGACATGTCTCCACCCATTTGGGTGGGTCTTGATAAATTTCTGTAGTCCTATAAAAGAGGAAACATTTTGGAGAATGAAAGAGATTCGGAGAGAGCAGAGAATGCTGCAGCACCAGGAATCAGAGAGTCCATCAGCCAGCACCTTGGAAATGAAGAAGGAAAACGCCTCCCAGGGAGTTTCATGAAACCAGAAGCCAGGAGAGAAAGCTAGCAGATGACGCCGTATTCGCCATGTGCACTTCCAGCTGAGAGAGAAGCCCTGACTGTGTTCGCCATGTGCCTTCTCACTTGAGAGAGAAACCCTGAACTTCATCGGCCTTCTTGGACCAAGGTATCTTTCCCTGGATGCCTTTGATTGGACATTTCTATAGACTTGTTTTAATTGGGACATTTTCTCGGCCTTAGAACTGTAAACTAGCAACTCATTAAATTCCCCTTGTTAAAAGCCGTTCCGTTTCTGGTATATTGCATTCCAGCAGCTAGCAAACTAGAACAGTTGTGCTTCTTCCTATAGTTATTATGAGTACTGTTTATTGAAGGCTACTGTGTGCCTGAGACTGTAATACAATATCATAATATAGTTTTTCTGATTTAATCTTTATAACAAAATTACAGGCATGTATCTTTTTTCCCACTTTACAGATGAAGAAATTGTGCCTCAGAGAGTTAAAGCAAAATCTTCCAAGATCACAAAACTAGAAGGAACAGAGTAT
>PVIY010015937.1:0-52772 GCA_004026745.1 Myrmecophaga tridactyla
TCCCCCCTCCCCCTCCCTCACCCCCTGCCGCCGGAGCTCTGCACATCAGTTTATGGCACTCCTAGGCCCCCGCATGTGCATGCCCCCAATCACGTCATTCAGCTCTGAGACCTGCACTTTACAGCAGTCCTAGAACCATGCATGCACACAGCCTTCAGCCTCACTTCCCAGCTCTGAGAAGGTACCAACCTGCACAGCTGGGTCACATCTGCCCCCAATCCACAGAGGCACAAGGCCGACCTGCTGCCACAGCTCTTTGCATGTGCGCAAAGGGCCCCGTGCCTTAGACCAGCACACACCAGGGTTACGCTCCCCAGACTAGTACACCCGCATCACTACATGGTCCCTGGCCTCTGGGTGCCCATGTTCACAACATCAGTGTAACATCCCCAACCTGTGCCTAAACAAGCCCTGAAATAATTCCCCACATTAGTTCCCCACCCTGTACCCTACTCCCTGCTGTACAACCATCCTGCAAACACAAGGCCTTAGACTACTGAAAGAAATCAACTCCCAAAGTAAATCAATCAAGATATTTACATGCCACGAAGCAGAAGATCACTAAGAATATCACAATGCAAACAGCTATAGCCCTGCCTAATGACCAAATTAAAAGACCAGAGGAGAAACAGACATTGGAACAACTAATCAAAGATGTTCATACAACTCTACTTAATAAAATAAGTGGGATAGCAAATGACATAAAAGAGATGAAGAAGACAGTAGAAGAGCATAAAGAGGAATTTGAAAGAATAGATAGAAAAATAGCAGGTATCACAGAGATTAAAGTTTCTATTGACTAAATAGAGAAGATACTAGAGGCACACAGCACCAGATTTGAAGAGACAGAAGAAAGAATAAGTGATATAGGGGACAGGATAACTGACTTCAAAGACTCAAAACAGTAAATGGCAAAAATGGTGGGAAAAAATTGAATTGGATCTTAGGGAAATAATAGACAAAACAAAGCACACGAATATAAGAATCATTGGTGTCCCAGAAGGAGAAGAGAGGAGTAAAGGTGTAGGAAGAGTAGTTGAGGATATAATGGGGAAAACTTCCCAACCCTCATAAAAGACATAAATATACAAGGCAAAGAAGCCCAATGAACTCCAAACAGAATAAATCTAAATAGGCCTTCCCCAAGACACATACTAATCAGTCTTTCAAATGTTGAAGAGAAGCAGAAAATACTGAGAACAGCAAGAAAAAAGCATTCTACTACAAACAAGGGAAATCAAATAAGACTGAGTTCAGACTTCAACTAGCACTCTCGAGGTGAGAAGGCGGTGGTATGATATGTTCAAGATCCTGAAAGAGAAATACTTCCAGCCAAGAATTCTGTACACAGCCAAATTGTCTTTCAAAACTGAGGGAGAGATTAAAGTTTTCACAGATAAAGAAGTCCTAAAAGAATTTGCCAACAAGAGACCAGCACTATAAGAAATACTAAAAGGAGTTTCTGCCAGCTGAAAAAAAAATGACAAAAGAGGGAGGTCTGGAGGAGGGCACAGAATTGAAGAGTACCACTAAGGTTAATTTAAAGAATACAAAGAGAAATAGAGAAATGAATATACAGATCTGACAAATAAAATTAAAAAGATAAGATGGTGGGTTCAAAGCATGCCTTTTCAGTAATAACTTTGAACGTTAACGAACTAAACTTACCAATTAAAAGATATAGATTGGCAGAATGGGTTAAGAAACATAATCCAGCTATATGCTGCTTAAAAGAAACTCATTTTAGACACAAGGATACAAATATATTGAAAGTGAAAGGATGGAAAAAGATTTCCCATGCAAGGTGTAACCAAAAGAAAGCAGGAGTAGCTATACTAATATCAGACAAAAGAGACTTTAAATGTAAAGACATCATAAGAGACAAAGAAGGACACTAAATACCAATTAAAGGGTTAATTTACCAAGAAGATATAACAATCTTAAATGTTTATGCTCCTAATCAAGGAGCTCCAAAGTAAATGAGACAGTTATTGGCAAAACTGAAGGGAGCAATAGATGTCTCAACAATAATAGTAGGAGACTTCAATACACCACTCTCCTCTGTATATTGAACAACCAGACAGAAGATCAACAAGGAAATAGAGAAGTTAAATAACCTGATAAGTGAATTAGACCTAAAAGACATATGTAGGTCATTGCACCCCAAAACATAAGGATATACATTCTTCTCTAGTGCTCATGGAACATTCTCCAGGATAGATCATATGCTGGGGCACAAAACAGGTCTTTATAAATTTAAAAACACTGAAATTATTCAAAGCACTTTCTCTCATCACAATGGGATGAAGCTGGATCTCAATAACCACCATACAACGAGAACACTCACAAATATATGGAGATTAAATAACACACACTTAAACAACAAGTGGGTCAAAGAAAAAATCACCAGAGAAATCATTAGCTATCTTGAGATGAATGAAAATGAGAATACAATGTATCAGAATTTATGGGATGTGGCAGAGGCTGTGCTGAGAGGGAAATTTATTGCCCTAAATGCCTATATTAACAAACAAGAAAGAGCAAAAATTGAGGACTTAACAACACACCTGGAGGAACTCGAGAAAGAATAGCAAACTAACCCCAAAACAAATAGAAGAAGAGAAGTAATACAGATTAAAGCAGAGATAAATGAATTGGAGAATAAAAGAGCAATAGAAAGAATCAATAAAACCAAAAGTTGTTTCTTTGAGAAAATCAATAAAATTGATGGGCCACTAGCAGGGCTGACAAAGACAAAGAAAAAAAAGAGAGAGGATGCAACTAAACAAAATCAGAAATGAGAAGAGATGAGTTACCACAGACCCTGAGGAAATAAAAGAAATAATAAGAGGATGCTATGAACAACTATACTCCAACAAACTAGACAACCTAGATGAAATGGACAAATTCCTGGAGACACACAAACAAGCTACACTGACTCAGGAAGAAATAGAAGATCTCAACAAACCAATCACAAGTAAACAGATTCAATCAGTCATCAAAAATCTTCCTAAAAAGAAAAATCCAGAGCCAAATGGCTTCACAGGGGAATTTTATCAAACATTCCAAAAGGAACTAATGCTAAGCCTGCTCAAACTTTTCCAAGAAAGTGAGAGAAAAAGGACTCTACCTAACTCATTTTATGAAGCTAATATCATTTTAATACTAAAACTGGATAAAGATGCTATAAGAAAGGAAAATTACAGGCCAATCTCCCTAATGAATATAGATGCCAAAATTCTCAATAAAATATTAGCAAATCGAATCCAACAACACATTAAAAGAATTATATACCATGACCAAGTGGGGTTTATACCAGGAATGCAAGGATGGTTCAACACAAGAAAATCAATTAATGTAATACAGTACATTAACAAATCAAAAGGGAAAAATCACATGATCATCTCGATTGATGCTGAAAGAGCATTCAAAAAAATTCTGCATCCTTTTCTGATAAAATTACTCCGAAAGATACGAATCAAAGGTAACTTCCTCAATATGATAAAAGGCACATATGAAAACCTGATAGCCAGCATTATACTTAATGGATAGAGACTGAAAGTTTTCCCCCTAAGATCAGGTACATGACAAGGATGCCCACTGTCACCACTATTATTCAACATTGTGCTAGAAGTTCTAGCTAGAGCGATTTGGCAGGACAAAGAAATAAAAGCCTTCTGGGTTGGAAAGGAAGAAGTAAAACTCTCATTATTTGCAGATGATACTTGGAAGATCCTGAGAAATCTACAGCAAAATTATTTAAGTTAATAAACAAATTCAGCAAGGTGGCAGGATATAAAATTAATGTGCAAAAATCAGTAACATTTCTTTACCCAAGCAATGACCTAGCTGAGGAATTAGTTAAAGATAAAATCCCATTCAAATTAGCAGCTAGAAGAATCAAGCACTTAGGAATGAACTTAACTAGGGACGTAAAGGACTTGTACAAAGAAAACTACATAACATTGCTAAAAGAAACCAAAGGAGATCTAAATTGGTGGAAAGATATTTCCTGCTCATGGATAAGAAGGCTAAATATAGTTAAGATGTCAATTATCCCCAAATTTATCTACAGTTTTAACTAATCAAAATTTCAACAACCTACTTTGAAGATTTGGAAAAGCTAATTACCAAATTCATCTGGAAGGGAGAGACCTGTGCTGGTTTGAAAGGAAGCATGCCCCCTAGAAAAGCCATGTTTTAATCAAAATCCCATTTCATAAAGGTAGAATATTCCCTATTCAATACTGTATGTTTGAAACTGTAATCAGATCATCTCTCTGGATGATGTGATTTAGTCAAGAGTGGCTGTTAAGCTGGATTAGGTAACGACATGTCTCCACCCATTTGAGTGGGTCTTGATTGGTTTATTGGAGTCCTTTAAAAGAGAAAGCATTTTGGAGAATGAAGGAGATTCGGAGAGAGCAGAGAATGCTGCAGCACTATGAGGCAGAGAGTCCATGAGCCAGCGACCTTTCAGGATGAAGCAGGAAAATGCCTCCCGGGGAGCTTCATGAAACCAGAAGCCAGGAGAATAGAAGCTAGCAGATGATGCCGTGTTCACCATGTGCCCTTCCAGATAAGAGAGAAACTGACTGTGCTTGCCATGTGCCATTCCACTTGAGAGAGAAACCCTGAACTTTATCAGCCTTCTTGAACCTAGGTATCTTTCCCTGGATGTCTTTGATTGGACATATCTATAGACTTGTTGTAATTGGGACATTTTCTCGGCCTTAGAACTGTAAACTAGCAACTGATTAAATTCCCCTTTTTAAAAGCCATTCTGTGTCTGGTATATTGCATTCTGGCAGCTAGCAAACTAGAACAAGACCCTAATTTGCTAAAAGCATCCTAAAAAAGAAGAATGAAGTGGGAGGATTAACTCTCCTTTATTTTAGAACCTATCATAAAGCCACAGTGGTTAAAACAGCATGGTACTGGCAAAAAGACAGAAACATTGACCAATAGAATTGAACTGAGAGTACAGAAATAGACCATCAAATCTATGGTCAACTGATTTTTGACAAGGCCCCCAAATCCTCTGAACTGGGACAAAATAGTCTTTTCAATAACTGGGCATGGAAAAACTGGATATCAATAGCCAAAAGAATGAAAGAGGACCCCTATCTTACACCCTACACAAAAATTATCTCAAAGTGGATCAAACACCTAAATATAAGAACTAGCACCATAAAGCTTCTATAAGAAAATGTAGGGAAACATCTTCAAGGCCTAGTAATAGGAGGTAGTTTCCTAAACTTTACACCCAAAGCACAAGTAACAAAAGAAAAGATAGATAAATGGGAACTCCTCAAAATCAAATGCTTTGACACCTCAAAAGACTTTGTCAAGAAGGTGAAGAGGCAGTCAACTCAATGGGAGAAAATACTTGGAAATCACATATCAGACACAGGTTTGATTTTCTGTATATACAAGAGATCATACAACTCAACAACAAAAGAACAAACAACCCAAATATAAAAATGGGCTAAAGATATGAAGACTTTTTTCTTAAGAGCAAATACAGGTAGCTCAAAAGTATGTGAAGAGATGCTCATTTCCATTGGCTATAAGGGAAATACAGATCTAGACTACAATTGGATACCACTTCACGTCTATAAGAATGACTGCTATTAAACAAACAGGAAACTATAAATGTTGGAGAGAATGTGGAGAAACTGGGACACTTATGCACTGCTGGTGGGAATGTATAATGATGTAGCCACTATGGAGGACTGTTTGGCGGTTCCTTAGGAAACTAAATATTGAGTAGCCTTATGACCAAGCAATAGCACCATTTGGTATATATCCGAAAGAGCTGAAAGCAATGACACAAACATTTGCACACTGATGTTCATAGCAGCATTATTCATGATCGCCAAAAGATGGAAGCAAACCAAATGCCCATCAACTGATGAGTAGATCAACAAAATGTGGTTTATACATATGATAGAATATTATGCAGCAGTAAGACAAAATGATGTCCTGAAGCACATGACAAGATTAATGCTGAGTGAAATTAGCGAGGCACAAAAGGATAGATTCTGTATGATTCCACTTTTATGACCTGCATAAAAGTATAATCAGATGCTTATAATACAGAATATAGGGGACTTAGAGATACGTAGAAGCTAGAGATGGGTGAACCATTAGCTAATGAGGTTGAACTCCAATGTAAGGGAATAGATAGGAGTGAAGGTGACTCTCTAGTGGGTCTATAAGTAATATTACCATACGAAGATGAACAAGATTGAAAGGGCTTGTATAGACCTATGTGTCCCACTGATTAACACTAGAAATATGAATGAATTCTTGCAAGAATTACATCAAAGATATGATTATTGTACAAAGAGTGTTTAAGTCCAGGTAGAGCAGGAAAATTGCTATTGTAAGCTATGAACTATGTTCAAAAGGAAACCATCCGGGTGAGTGGGTGGTTCGGTGGTACAATGCTCCCGTTCCATGCAGGAGATCCAGATTCAATTTCTGGACCATGCACCTGAAAAAAAAAGGAAACAATCAACACTAGTACAGCAACAATAGAGATAAATAATGGGGGGAGGGACAAGATTTAAGAGGATGTTTAGATTTCCTATTTGGTGAGGGTGTGTTTACTGGTTTTCTTTCTCTTGGGAACAATGAAATTATCTAAAATTGAGTATGTTGATGGACTGTGGACTTTGAGCCCTCTACATGATGCCCGATGAATGCAGGTGGCTGAAGGATGCACTGATGGAGAAGTCGATTGGCGAATGATGGTGTATACTTATGAACGAAGGTTGTGCATGCATTTACTCGTGAGGCATGCAACGATGTGACTGAGCATGTGGGACATTTGGTGAGACAAAATAAGCCAGAAACAAAAGAATAAGAATGGTATATTCACCTTTAGAAAATGCTTATGAGAAAACAGGGGCCTAGATTGTAAGTTTTTAGAGCAGACACATTAAGTTTGGAGTGATGATTATTATTTCTTGATTTTGAGACCCACTATTTCATATATATAATCTGATATTTAGAGATAAGAATGAAGCTGAACAGGTTGGGGTTAAAGTAATTCAGAACATAGGGGTAAGGAAGACAGTGTCTATATTTTAGAAACACACAACCACACATACTCTTTGAGACCACTGGAAGAAAGGTTTATTTGGTCTGAAACTGAAATTTTCTGTAGTGCATAATCTAATTCAACCTATCTGTATAGCACATTTGAACAATTGAAACACAGGGAGCACAGAATAAGAAAGAGGTCCTTTAATCTTGTATAGATTATTGTAATGCCTGGATACATCCTAGAGTACATTAAGCAGATAATCAGAAAGTATTGGCAAACTCCCCTGAGGGAGGGGAGAAAGACTATGGAACTATTAAACCATACCATCAGGGAATCCCCTAATACTGTCATACTTTAGGGACACCGAAATCAAGGCCATGCCCTTGATCATGAGGCTTACTCTTGTGAAGGTTATGTAGGTAGCATAGAACCTTAGACTACCTATAGACATATCTAAGAGTTACTTCTGGAAGACCTCTTTCTTTGTTCAAATGTGGCCTATCTCTCTCATTATCTCTATGTGGGGCATGACTTTCAGGGGTGTACACCTCCCTGGCAACATGGGACAGAAATCCTAGAATGAGCTGGGACTCAGCATCAAGGGATTGAGGAAACCTTCTTGACCGAAAGGGGCAAGGAAGAAATAAGACAAAAAAAAAAGTGTCAGTGGCTGAGAGATTTCAAACAGAGTCAAAAGGTTATCCTGGAGGTTATTCGTATACATTACATAGGTATCCTCTTTTTAGTCTAAGGTGTTTTAGAGAGGCTAGAGGGAAGGGCCTGAAACTATAGAGCTGTGTTCCAGTAGCCATGTTTCTTAAATGCGATTGTATAATGATACAGCTTTCGCAGTGTGACTGTGTGATTGTGAAAACCTTGTGTCTGATGCTCCTTTTATCTTACAGCATGGACAGATGAGTAAAACATATGGATTAAAAATAAATATGTAACAGGGAGAACAAATGTTAAAACAAATTGAGTAGATTGAATAGTGATGAATGAAAGGGAGTGGTAAGGGGTATAAAAAAATAGGGGGAATGAAGGTTAAAATATATTGGGTAGATGAAAATACTAGTGGTCAATGAGAGGGAGGGGTTAGGGGTATGGTATGTATGAGACTTTTCTTTTTTTCTTTTTATTTCTCTTTTTGAAGTGATGCAAATGTTCTAACAAATGATCATGGGGATAAATATACTACCATGTGATGATATTGTAAGCCATTGATTGTACACCATGTATGGAATGTTTGTATGTTAAGAATGTTCATATTTGTATGTTGCTTTTTTAAAAAATTAAATTAAATAAAAGAAAATCAATCGCTGTGCAGTAGTGGAATGAGGTGAAGGCTGTGGACCCAGAAAGACTGAATTCAGAGTCACCTCTGGCACTTACTCCTGTGTGACTTTACAAATTGCGTACTTCTCTCAATGTGTTTCCTCAACTATAAAATGGATTTAAGAACATCAGTTACAGCATTCTAGTGATGATTAAAGTGCGACAATTGATGTAAACTATTGCCCAGCACACAGGAAGCATGTAATAATTGGCAAACCTTATTTTTCTTATTCATTGTAATGGGCCCACACAGTTATTTTATATTATAATAATATCCCTTCATTCTATGCAATTCTAATGTACTCATTAACTCAATTTGAAATGAAGTAGTGAGTAATACCAGGCATATTGGACACTTCTGTGTGAATAAAATTAGTTATATTATTTTTGAGTACTTTCTATTGTTAAAATAAAATTTAGTGTGGCCTTCATATGACCTCCTTCTTAAGCAATTCTTGGATGCCCCCAGTTCTTATATTTGGAAAAACTTTCAGTCTTGTGGCTCTACTCTGATTCTCACCAATGGAACATTTGCCTCAATCCACAATGCGGAAGCAGTTCAGGGCTTAAATTCTGTCATATTTAGTTATTATTATATAAAATTACCTATAAATCATGCAAAGGTTTTTCCAGTAATTTAATAAATATTCACTAGTAAATGCCCTAACTTTTACAAAATTTTCTATAATTGTTAATTGGTCTTCTTTCTTCTTAGTTAGTTTGAAAACCCACATATCGTGATTTCTCTAATCATTCTATGATTTAGTCTTAAACTCCCGTAAACTATTTTCTTTAAATTCTTATGAACTAACATTTGAGTATATAACCATGGTATTACTTGGGAATTTGAAAGCCTTCTTTAGATTAAACTTCATAAGAAACACCCTGACCTCTCCAGGACGTCTTCATTATAGGAGACTATCAGGTCGCTCAGGTCTAAAATAGGGATAATACTATTTATACCACTGGGTAAATTGAGGATTACCTAAAACAACACATGTATAAATGCCTGTGCAGATGCATGCTGATGTATTAGCCTGGTATATATTAGGCATTCATCAAATGTTGTCTTGCCTATCTTTTTTTTTTTTAATAACCATCTTATACCAACTTTCCCAGAAGGATCTTTTAAGAAGAATGTACTAAATTTAGGAAGAGAAGTATTTTTTATCTAGGTATATTGTTTTTGTTAATACCAATTAACAAATACCAATTAACACCAGTGTTCACCAGAATACTGGCCAATTGACAGACAATAGCTGTCACATCCATCTGTCTTTGCACACACAGATATATGCTCACCTGTAATACATTAATATCTTTTTTGAGGAAAATAGCAACTTAGATTTGTGAACCATTTTACGATTTAAAAATGAATCTTTACTCTGTGAGATGGGTATTGCCACCATTTTATAGATGAATCCCAGAGAGATTAAATAATATAATCAGCTTTTGTACAAGTCATACAAATAAACTTTGGGAACCACTGATTTAGGGTCTTTCAACATTTTATTGTTGCCCATGGAATTATAGAATTGAAAGCAATACCAACAAATCATAATTTAAACCTTCTGCCTTAAAGAAAATAAATATTCAATTATCTGGAATTATTATGTGTGTACTTAGTTTCTTATGGAATAAAGTTTTTCTTTCTCTTGGTAACTTTTCAGTGACTTCACTGCAGTGTTCACGTCCCCGCCCTGATGGAAATTCTTTTTGTTTCTAGGTAATTAAACCTAATTTCTCCTGTCTGGATTTTCTTGCTTGATAGGCAGTACGTGAGCTATCTAATATTGAGTCACAAATCTTTCAGCTTTTAATGCCTTAAAACAACCTTTAATGCCTCAAAACATTCAAAAAATTAATGCCTTATTTCCCACAAATCAGTGAGTTCACTGGTGGTTTTTCTGCTGGTATGAACTGGGATCAAGCGGACACAGATAGTCAGTTGGTTTGGCTGTGGATAGATGGCCTGAAACCTACTCACGTATTTGTGTGAGGTCCCACCTGGGGTGGTCCTGATGGCTGGATCTCTCTCCCTGGGGGATCCTCCATTCCACTTTCCCCATGTTCACCAAATTGACTTTTCCATCGTCATCATAGCTCAAGGCATGAGCCGGGTCTTTTAAGAGAGCATTGCTGGGATCAAGGACAGTTGTAAAGATTCACTTACAATTTTATCTTTTTATGAATAATTTTTTTCTCATCCAGTATGCAATATGAAGATTTCTGAGGACAGTAGGGTACTCTTTTATAAATTAGTAAAAATAGTTACAAGACTTTATTTTAGGAATTCTTTACCCTTAGAGGAGCTCTTTAATCTTCCTCAGCTCACCGTAAAAATAATCTTGATGAGGGTAAAGGCAATGATTTTGATCAAGTTTTATGTTTCTGTTTGAGTCTTTATATCTTTGTATTTTTTTAGTTTAAAAAATGTGTTTAACAGCTGTCAGCTCTCGGAATAAGAAATTGAACAAGACTTTATAGCTGCCATCTCTAGGCAAAATGGTCATCGATTATAAAATCACCAATCTAGCAAGCATTGACAACCTTAATAAAATGAGAGCACATACAAATCAATGAGGGAAATCACCAAAGCCCTGGTAAAAAAAAATCACCAACTACCACTAATTGAATGTTTGCCGTGTGTCAGAGACCGTGGTGGGGACTCTATTTCAAATTGAGGAAAGTAAGGCTCAGTAACTTGGTCAAGTTTATACAGATAATAAGTGGCACAACATTTGGAGAGATCATTCGTAGAAGAAATAAAAATGATTAATAAATAATTTTATAGTTACAAAAATAATAACTATAAATTGAGAATATAACTATTTTTATTCCCAAAGAATAAAAAATAATATTCAGTTTTGTCCAGTATTTGGAAAGTAGATACACTCACATAGTGTTGGAAGAACAAAATGGATACAGACTTTCCAAAAAACTTTCTAGAATGGTTCTCCAATGCTCATTTTTATATCACCTACTATGGAAACAGATTTTTCAGGGTAAGGAAAATGCATTTGGAGTAACTGTCAGAGTGTATGGTTTGTATATATCTGGGCATCTAAATAAAGAATCTGGAATGGTGGTAACTACAATATATCGAGCAGTTGCTCTGCACCAGGAACTTTACATAGATCACAGTATGAATGAACTTATTCCTCACATCTTTATCAATTCAATGTTCATTCTTAAACAAGATTTGTCTGACTTCACATTCTTTCTGTTTCACTATACAACGACTTCTTCAATGAGTGGTGGCTGCTCGAGGTGCTTGGTTTATGGGTGTTATCATTTTTCAGGGAGGTAGTCAGATGAGGTCAAAGAGTAAGAGGATAAAATTAACTTCAGGAAAAATACCTGGGAATATATTGAGCTGCATGAAAATGAGACTGCTTTGGGTCAAGAAGAAAGATCCTGCCTGCTCTCTTCATCTTGAGTAGGAACCACCACACTCTAGGGAGATCCTCTATACTTTGTCACTGTATCCTCAACTGGACAGACTTGAGAGGAGGATGGAGATTGCCTAACTGTGTTTCTCCCAGCCTAACATTTGGGAACATAGAAAACTGACCATGGACCATGCATTTTCCACTTGCTGGAGGGTACATAAAAGAGATGGATGGTTCAATATTGGGTGAAGAGATGCATCTCGTTAACGCTGCTATTAGCTACTTGTGGGAATGCTCAGAAAGTACAGGGAAGGTCACCGTTGGTCAGTGACAGACAGGAGACTAAGCCGCTAGCTGAAAGAGACTTTTTGGGCCTAATTGAGGTCTCAGAACACATTAAGAAAAATAGCTTGCAGATAATAAGCTGAGTCAAATGAAGTGAAACTTCTTCAAGCTTTTTGTCAGTTGGAACCTATTGATTTTCATAGGAACTGTTAAGCCAGACTTCCCAGAATGGGAGCAGGGATATTTCTATTTATGTCTTCAAGAGATAAAAGGTAACAGGATGGAATGTTAAAATCTCAGCCTGATTTGTCCTTCAAGGATCTACTAGGAAGTCTGAGCATTCTTACAGAAAATTTGTTGCTGTGCTTTGATTTGTTTTCTTTTTTCATAGAAACCTTGCTGGGATTTTCTATACTTTTAGTTTACGTATTCTATCCATCTTATTATGATATTGATCTCTCATACTTACGTTGATGCTGTTTTTAAAAAAAAGCATAAACCATCATATTTAGAAGCAAGGTGAGGGGAAGGAGAGAAGAAAGAGAGAGAGAGACAGAGAAAGAGAGAGAAAGAGAGAAAATGCAATGAGTGGGAAAGGCCCTATAACCAAAAAGGAGGTTGTGGAACAGTGAGAAGAGTGGGAGACACCCACGATCAGGAGATTAGAACTGGGGAGTGGCGCCCAAAGGACGCAGCCAGTGGAACTGATGGAGTCAGGAGAAGCATAGCCCATCTAGTCTAAGATTCATGTCTTAGTGAGAAGAAGGAAAGCTGTAAACGATGTTAAAAATGGAAAAACAGGGTGGGCAATGGTGGTACAGTGTCAGAGTTCTCGCCTGCCATGCCGGAGACCAGGGTTCATTTCCCTGTGCCTGCCCATGCCAAAAAAAAAAAAAATTAATTAATTTTTATTTTTAATTTTTTTTTAATTTAATTTATTTATTTATGTGTTTTGGCGGGGTGCATGGTCTGGGAATAGAAGCCAGATCTCCCACATGGAAGGCAAGCATTCTACCTTTGAACTACCTGTGCACTCCCAATAAATTTTAATTTTTATATGACTTTACAGTGTAGAGTTGAATGGTGGTAAATGCTATATCCAACTAGACAACATAAGAAAAGGAGAAGAGACAGGGTTGCTAAAAAAAGATTAAGCCATTGAATTCCACAACCATAAGCTTGCTAAAAGAGGGGAAATGAATGATTCTGCAGAAGATGATTGATTAGAAGAGGTCCCAGCAGTTTTCAATGTAGCACTGGTTTTCAACTATTTTTTTTAAGTAAACACTTTCATATCACCATATACTTCCTCAGTAGTTTTAGCAGTAAAGGTGCAGTATAATAATAGGACTCTAGCCCACATTTAATTATTAAACACTATCCAGTAGCCGCTTTTACATTTTAATGCAAACCTCCAGACAGGAGTGTTTTACTTAAGAAAGTGTAAGACAAGTTAAATGACATGTCCAAAGTACACAATAGCATATAGAATTTGAACCCAGAGCTTTTGAATCCCAAATCTGGGCTTTTCCTATCTATACCTACAAGAGCCTCATAGAGAAAAGACAAAACAGAAGTCAGCAATGATCTCGGCCTAGATTTCGGACAGAAACTAGATGTTGCTCCTAGCTGAGCTAATAAGGGATGCAGATGACCTGTTTATTAAGGCTTTATTGACACACAGACACAGAGAAACTCAATGTTGCCTCTAAGTCACACTGTAAAACTAGGAGAAGAAATATTCCCTATGTGTGGAGAATACAGACATGCTTCTTTTCCAAATTCTGTAAAAACTTAGTAAAATGAGTCTCAGCAGAAAATATACACCAGCAAATGAAAGAAGAATAATGGGCATGTGTAATATGCAAATATACACATTGCTTGATGCGACCCTCTTTGCTCTTTGTCTTAATGACAGATGGGATGCAGTGATGCCCACAGGTGCGTGTATATATGGAGTTTTGGTTTCCTGCCTGCTGCAGGCTTCAATGCGACAGGATACATTCAGTTAGATCTACTTATTTCTACGTTAGAAGTCTGAAAAATGTAGCAAATGGATGGTTATATCTAAAAAGCGTTTCCTTTACAAAATATCAGACTGTGACTGACAGTCTTTCTTGAAGATTTTGGGATGAGAATGGTCCAGAGCTGTGTGTTTTCATGATGGCTTCTGGACACATTAGGGTGTCATGATCAGTTTCAAGATGTGACATTTATAATAAAACATAGCCACAAATGATTTATTTTATTGATGAATTAAACCAGATCCAAGACTATCATTCTCATCATTTAAATTTTGACATATTTTTATGAATGGGAATGTTGGTGAGTGTCAAAATTTACCCACCATACTTCTATCTGCAAAAATAAAAAAGTTTCCTTCTCTTTTTTCTATAGCAAGTAAAATTCATCCTGAGCCTCCATTCCACTGGGTATCTGGGGAAAAATACTTAAATTTTCCTATCAAAGGTATGTTATTTCTTCCGATTTAAGAGTTACGGGGGCAGTGCAGCCGTGGCTCAGTGGCTTCTCACCTGCCATGCTGGAGACCCAGGTTCGATTCCTGGTGCCTGCCCACGCAATTAAAAAAAAAAAGAAAGAGTTTCTTTTGGATAAATATCGAGAGCTATTTCTCTTTTAGAGCTATTTCTCTCCTGCTCTGTGCTTCCCAAACTGGCCTCTGGGTGACCAACGATGAGAGGTCTCCACAGTGACAATGCAGGGTCCCTATGACAGAGCCATCACCTGATGCCAACTGCACTAGAGACCTGCCCAGGTGAGGCCACCAGCAGCTAGTGCTGGCTGGGCACAGGTGATGGGCTTCTTCAGCTATGGATTTCAGCAACAAATGCCAGCCAGGCATTCAGGGACCAAACCAACCTAGCAGCACCAAATCAGACACCAGTCCAATGCATGGGTCACAGGCTCCCTTACCACTGCCTCCTCTGAACCCTGATGTTCCTGGAAAGTGACAAAGAGAAGAGATTGATCGGGTGCCTGACTATCCAGTTACTCATAAATGGAACTTTTTAAACTGTGAACCTTTTAAACTTTTTAAAAAAGATTCAAGAACATGTTAATGGGAGTTCTTTGAGGATGGAAACATCATTGTTTGGAAAATGACATAGAGAAGGACTGAGCTGATACACTTTAGTTTGTGATTTCTGGAAACTTCTGGTCTCTTCAAGAAAAGTAAAGTTCTGGGTTTTACTCATGTTAAGATGCTTCCTCAATAAGGAAGGCAATTTCAGGTCTCCCACATCTAGGAATAATATTGCCATGGGGCAGTACTGCTGTAGAATTCAACAATGGGACTTCTTTCTCAAACTTAGATCATTAGATCTCTGGAGTCTCTTTTTGCTCGCTATTTCCAGCCCTAGAACATGATTATATTACTTTTTGTTTCAACTTTATTTACTCCTATATTTTTGGTAATGAATAATAAATACTCCAAGAATCATTTTAAAGTTTTTTACTATAACCCATTTCTTTCTCTTTTTTTTTCCCTTATTGAATTTTTCAGCATCCTTGAGTAACCAATATAAACTAATTTAACAAAGAGCTAAAACTTTCTTCCAAGGATGTCCAGGTTTTCCTTCATCCAAATCTGCTCTCAGTAAAGGATTTAACTCCAAGATGTAATTGATAAAGCTTAAAATGCTAATATTTCGGAGAGTGTTACTTAGTTTTGTGTTTTGACAAGTTAAAAAGTTGTTTTTTTGACTATCCAATTATGTATAACTATATAGCTAATCTTTGAGTTTTAAGAATCAAGAAAAATATCAGAATGGTATTATAAGGATAGCGTTGTTTCTATGGGCATCTAAAAGTACAAAACATTCTGCCTCTCACTTCAGATAGACTGGGAATTGTGCAACTGAATTAATGTTGTCCAACTGAGAGAAATTTAAAGTGAAAACTGTTTTGTGCTGCTCTCCTGCCTGCTTGATAATCTAAAAGCATTTTGAAAAAATGCTACTTGACCATATAAAACATACAACAAGACACTGAGAAGAAATAATGGCGTTTGTTACATTTCTATTGGAACCTGAATATATATAGGACATAGCAATACCCAGGTCTAAGTAACAACTCTATTTAATCCTTGAGGGTCAACTGTACTTAACAAACAGAAGAAATGGCCTTGAACCTTCCCTGAAGCTTAAACACGGCAGTTCAGTCCTTATCCTAGTTTTCAAAAAAGGTAAAAGGATGCAAACAGGCATCAGTTCCCCTCTTTGATTACTACCCAGAAAAGAAGATTATTTTGAGACATCATTTAGGAAGTTGTCCTCCACTTTTAGAAAAAAGATAGATAAATAAATCCTTTTTCATGTTTATTAGACATTTTGCCTTTATTGAGAGTGAATCGCTTTTATAATTCCCAAAATTTCTAAATTTAGTTTGTTTCAATGAACAGCTATATTCTTAGATTTTTTTCTCTTCTTACTGAAAATATCACAGCTCTTTCTCTGGGAATGGATAATACACTCCAATTATGGCTGTTCTCATTTTCAAATCCTCATAATTTCAGTCTTACTTAATGTCTTCCATGGTTGCATTTGATGCAGTACATGGATCACCCAAGTCTAAGGCAAGGTGTGCTGTTTGTAGGAAAAGAACAGGCTTCATTTTCTGGCAGCTGTAAATGCTCTGCATCTCATGATGGCAAAGGAGCAGGTGTGAACAACAGTACCTGCTGCAGTGGTTTTGGAAAATCAGTCACTATACCTGAGCTCTTACAAATCCTATTTCTTGGAGAGCTCAACCTTAAATGATATGGTAAGCCTTTGTGGCTCATTGTTTGTACATCATAAGCTACTATCCAAGGAGGCTCTGGAAGGTCTAGGTCTTAGTTGTGGATGTAAGACAGACATTCTCCATTCCATTGTGTTAATGACATGACAGAAATTCAGGGGACATTTGAATGCTAGGACAAGAATTGACTGCCTTCGCACTGCACCTAACCAAAGCTAATAAACAGGGATTGTTTTTTTTCTTTTAGCCTCCCATCTTTTGTATTCAGATCACTAACTCCTATCCTCATTTGTCCGTTCATTCAACAAATTATTGTATTATCAGTCTTTGGTTAAATAATGCCCTGGATAGTGATATGTATAATATAGGCAAGATCTCTGCTGTCCTGTGTTCCAGTAGTCTTCATTCTTGAAGATGATTGCTTAAAGATATAACTTTTACAGTGTGACTGTGTGATTGTGAAACCTTGTGTCTGATGCTCCTTTTATCCAGGGTATGGACAGATGGTTAAAATAATATGGATAAAAATAAATAAATAATGGGGGGACTAAGGGGTAAAATAAATTAGGTAGATGCAAATACTAGTGGTCAATGAAAGGGAGGGATAAGGGGTATGGGATGTATGAGCATTTTCTTTTTTTCTTTTTATTTCTTTTTCTGGAGTGTTGCACTTGTTCTAAAAAATAATCAGGGTGATGAATACACCACTATGTGATGATATTGCGAGCCATTGATTGTACACTGTATATGAACTGTATGCATGTGGAGATTTGTCAATAAAAGTATTCTAAAATAAAAGATCCCTGCTGTCACAGAGCTTATGTTCTCATGGAAGAAAGAATAATGAATGAGCAATTAAATGGTAACACAGACTTTTGTAAATGTCTAAGAAAATAGAGTGGTATGATTTCATGGTATGTATGTGTATATAGATGTGTGTAGCTACTCTTGATTTAGAGGCTAGGGAAGTCTTCTCAGTGACATGCAGTGAATAGAGAAGATCTGGTTGAAGATAGAGTAGCAAGTGCAAAGGTATAGAAGAAAATATCAGACCAATAGAGTAGGGCAGAGCCATCCTGAGTTTTGTGGTCTATGAAAAAGAGTTCGCATTTATTCTAAGCACAGTGGGAAGCTAACAAAGGCATTTAAACTGGGAATGACTTAACTGATTTACATGTTCAAGAAATCATTCTGGTTGCCTTGTTCAGAAGGAAATGATTATAAAGGGTAAGAATCAAAGCAGAGAGACTAGTTAGAAAGTGTTACAATACTGTGGCAGCCTGTAAACTAAAGCCAGAACAGAATGGTGACATGGAGTAATCTATTTTATTTAAAGAAGAGAATGATTGTATTGTATCAAATGCTGCTGACAAGATAAGATAAAATGAGGGAAATGGCTAGTGATTTGGCAACTAGGAGGTCACTGATTTCTTCTAGGGGAGCAGTTTTGGAGGAGTGTTGGTGGTAGAGTCAGACTGCGTGTACAAGAGGCATGGAAGTGGAGAATGCATGCAGAGGTAACTCTAAAGAGGTTTCCTGTGAAAGAGACCAGAGATCTAGTTTAGAAGCAGGAGGGAAATGAGGACCTGAAGGAGTTTTTTAAAGATGGGAGTTACTAGATCAGGGTTACCCCCATGTATTCTTCATCCCAGGAAAGAACTGAGATCTAGAAGCAGGAGAAAAGGGTGTCAAGACATGAAGTCTTTTCTACCTTATGTACCATTTTATCTTCCCTCTTCTCCTTCCTTCTTCCAAGTCAAATCATTTTCTAGTGAGAGTCTCATATCAACCAAATTCTTTGTATGAACTTTATTCAGCTTATTTCTCCTAGGAATATTTTAAGCCTGTTTCATTCACCATAATATAAAAGACTATTCCCTGTGAAAGTCTTTCTAGTATTTATGAGTAGGAAGGCTTGTGATTGGACTCCAAGGATGAAGGAGCAATGATAACCTCATTTGGAGAAGCTGCCCTGATTTGAACCTACATATCTTAAGGCTTCAGGTTTTGAAATATCCACTTGAGTTTCTCAGAGCCATTCCTGTCTTACCTGAGTTCTGTTTCCATCCTTGGGAAGCTCTGCTTTTCTGCTTTTTGCCTTCCCAACATGTTGGAGTTTGCAGGGAATAGGAGGTGGCTAGTAATAGAACTATCCAAAAATATCGAGTTTCACAATTTTCAAAGCCAAGTTTATTTGATTGAAATGCTTTTTTAGGGTCCATCCTCTAATATTAACACATCTACTGCTCAGAATAAGATTGGTTTTACACTAATCAGTATTAAATGAAAAGCAGGATGTTGGTTCCCCTGAAATTTGCATCTATCTCCTGCCCCAACCCACCATGCCCAATTTTTGTCAGTGCGCCTACCTCTAAACCATCATTTACTCTTGGAGCTATCTTATTCTCCTTTTCCACTGAGCCCAAACTCACACAGAAAGGTCTTGGAGAAGGACATTAAAGACATGGGACTTTAAAGGCCAAAGTGGAAAGGCCCAGAAGTAAAAGTGATCTTGACTTTTTCAGTAGCAACAAGATGATCAATGGGCTGGAATATTTGGAATAACGGGGGGTAGATGAGTCCTATACAATGGACAGGGTCAAAATGGGGAATTTAGATTTTAATCTGAAGGAGAATGTGATCAATTGCTGAGTACTGGTGAGAGGTAAGATGAAGGTAAAAAATTAAGTCAAAGATGTGCAGGACAGAGCTGTTTGATAATCTTTGACCAGAGTGGTTTCGGTGGAGTTATGAGGATAAATGCCTAATTGGACTGGATTAAGGAGTACATGTAGTGTCAAGTAGAGACACACATAAAGCTTACACATGGACATAGTTCTTGTAATTGCCTCTTCCCTCTCCTGCATCAGTTCATCTTATGCAATTAGAACATCTCCTCTGTATATTAACACGCTTTAATATCACTCATCTTAATAAGGAAAGAAAAGAGGAAGAAGAGGATGACTTGGCTTGCCAGTCTTCTCCAGAGTCTGCCTATTTATTTCTTTTCACCTTTTTAGCCGTTTTCTTTTTCACTTCTTTTCCTTCCAAGCCTTCTTGAACCCACTCCAATCAGGCTTTTGTTCCTACTATTCCAATGAAATAGCGCTTGTTAAGGTGACCAGTGACCTGTCTCTATGTTGCCAAATCCAATGGTCAACTTCCAGACCTCATTTTAAATCAACTCTCAGTAACATTTGACACAGTTGATCGTCTCCCCACCCCCCACTCACCGAAACACTTTCTTTACTTGGCCTTTGCAATACAAATATCTTTCGCTTCGTATTCTGCCTTACTTGTCACTGTCTCTTTCCTGGCATATTTAATTTTCTCAGCTTTCACTTCAAAATTTCCCAGAGCTCAGGTTTTTAACTGTTTCTATTCTCTATCCATATTCACCCTGGATGGACTCATCCAGTCCTATGGCTTTTGATGCTATCCAAATTTCTATCTCCAATCTAAATCTCTCCCCTGAACTTCATTTTTTATAGGTAACCAACCACTTATTCAACATCTCTATTTGGATTCCTAATCAGTATTTCAAATTTAACATGTCCAAATCCAAACGCTTTCTTATATCATCTTTCTAAGCTTACTCTTCCCTAGTCTTCCCATCTCATTTAATGGCGACTTCATTCTTCCCATTTCTCAGGCCAAAAAACTTGAAGTCATCATTTAAAATTCTCTTTCTCTTATAACCCATATCCAGTCTATTTTCAAATCCTGTTGACTTTTCCTTAAAAATGTCCATTACCCATCTACTTCTTACCTCTTTCACCACTGCCATCTGGACCCAAACCTTCATCATTTCTCACCTACAGAACTGCCATAGCCTCTTACTGGGTCTTCCTGCTTTTAGTCTTTCTCTCATTTTCAAGCCTGCAAGAGCCAAAGTACCCTTTAAAAACTTAAATAAGATCACATCATTCCTCTCTTCAAATCTTCCAATGGTATCTGACCCCTATCATACTAAATACAAATTCCTTTCCATGATCAACATAGCTCTTTATGACTTGGCTCTGAGATACCTCTCTCTTCCCATCCATTACTCTCCTGCTGTTGGTCCACTTGGCTCATAGCCAAGGGCCTTTGCATTTGCTCTTTCTCTACCTGAAACACTCCTCAGAACCAAGTGGCTATGCCCCCTGCCATTTTATCAGAGAAACATTCCCTGACCATTCCTCTAAAATAGTTCCCTTCATCATGCTATCTCACTTATCCAGTTTATTTTGTTTTTGTCTGCTACATAGCACTTATTACCTATTGAACTTTTATTTATATATTTGTTTATTTTCTGTTTCCATTGTAATGTAAGCTTCTTAGAGCAGGAGGCTTATCTGTTCTGTTTACTGCTGCCTCCTCATACCCAGAAAAGCCTCTGCATAAATTGGGTGCTCAAAAATATTTGTGGAATAAATGAATAAAATAACTGGGTAGAACTGCAGATAGATTGATAGCTTGGATAATGGGAAGATAAAATTTTCTCTGTGGATTGTTTTTACCATCCCAGTAAATTAGAAGCAAGGCCATGAGAGGAAAGGGAAAAGGGAGAAAGGAGGAAGAAAGATGGGAGGTTTAAAGAGAGAAGGTATAAAATGTTCTGTTGCAGAGTGAGAAAGATGAGATTTGGTATCATAAATTTAAAATGGATTAGTGAATATGGTTAGAGTTTTCTTAGGAACAAATTTGGAATAAGAGAAGCATGGAGTTTAACTAAATTAAAGGTTTTGCTCAGCAAGTACAGGAGAAAGACGGGGGGGGCAGGCAAAACAGTTGGGGATATGCACAAAGAAGTGCTTATATCAATGGGCTATGCAATCTAAGTAAGAACTATGAGGATAGGAGGTGGAAATCAGAGAGCGGGATGTTTGAAGTCAAGATCCATGGGAATGGTAAGGCCTAGGATGTGACCCTTGGGATGGGTTGCTAAGGAAGAGGAGAGAAAGAGATTGTTGGAATCAAGGAAGTGGTAAAGGCACTGAGACAAGGATGCTGAACGCAAAATCCATATGAAAACTGAATTTAAGAGCAATGATAGAAATAGTGGATTAGATAAAGATAGTATGTACTAAAATCTTCAGTGTAAGGGATGAGTGAGTGAGAGGGAGATAGGAAGACGACCACAACAAGGGGAAATTGCAGGTTGTTTTAGCAGATGGCATATATTTCAAAGCAGCCAGGATTTTGAAAGGAGAAGGGTGGTGAAATATGAAGAACAAGAAGGACATGTCCCACTTCCAGGTCCTGGATATATTTCTTACTGGAACAAAAATAAGCCACCACCTGAGAGGACTAGGAAAAAGTAAGTTAGTTGTGGGATATCCAGCTGTCTGTGGAAGAAGTTAAAGAGAATAATCAGACTTGGTTAAAGTTCCATAGTTATTGGAGGTGCCAGTCTCATGTAGGAAAACCTAGATATTCTATCTGTGTTCCACATTTGACTTTTGTATGTTCAAATAGGAGTTCTGAGCTTTCAAATCCTCCTAAACTAAAACTGCTAGATGAATTTTAAAAGCTCCAGTTGTCATGTTTTTTCACCAAGCATGTTGGTGTCAACAAGTACGGTTGATATGTCAGAAAACAAGATGCTAAATTAAGCAGCAGCTATGAAGAAAGGAATCATTGTGAAAACTTAAAGACACTTGGTTGCTTATTTATTTTTCTGTTAGTAATTTATATTCCACCTGTTCCCACATAGGATTGGAGGAGCACAATTCTCTACTTTGCACTGTGTCCTCTGGTCATTGTTGAAACCACATATGAGTCAAAGAAGGTAGAGAAGAATAAATAGACAAAACAAGATTTGTGGTTTTAATTCCCTGCAGTGAAAATGAGATGAGGTTGAGCATCTTGTGGGAAATGCTGCTGTACTTGGCTGTATCATAGAACAAGTAGAATAGTGGTCTCCAGGCATACAGGCCATCCCAACTTGCTGAGATTATGTGAAGTTCCAGATGCTGAAATAGACCATATCTAAGATAGCCATGAGGTTGAAATCCAAAAGGAATCTGGCCTTATATACCATCCCTCTCTCCTTTTTTCCAGTTCATTCATCACTCCATCTCCATACATTGTTATCACAGTGCGGTAACTGGCTCTCCCTTCCTTTGAAACTTTCTTGCTTTCTTCACATTATTTTTAGTCTCTCCTCCTTCTGTTCCTCACCAACCAGCTCTGCCTCAGCACAAAAGTCTTTTCTGCTTTTCTTAATGAAGGATACCTATCTGATCATCCCCATTCCAATAGTGGTGCTTTTCCTCTGATATTATCTTGTATTATACCTCTGTCCATCATCCCCCCATGTGGCAGACAGCAAAATTAGGACTTCTTTTCAATATTAAGGAATCTTGAGATCCCTGGAGGTTTGAAATTGTATAGATCTGTATAACTGTTTTTATTAAATTCTTTGATTAATAATTTCCCGTGTATAGGCTTCAAAAATGAATTTTATATTGAAATCATAAAATGCCTTTATTGTCTGTTTCAAAAGGGATTTCATGAGAATGAAAGGAAATTATATTTACTTATTTACTTAGGATGGTTTAAATAGAGGAGCTAGAACAAGGATTTATAGAAAAACTGCATGTGATGATTATCCATTTCTATTGACAATTAGAGCACTGACGCAAAGAATCTAAATAGGAGACGAAACTCTTTCTGTGGAGCAACAAAACACCATAAATTAGAGAAGCAGGATTGTCCCTTGCCTCACTAGTTTCATGGGACACAGTCTCTGGTTTTCAAGTAGATCAGATAGTTAGCTTTACTCTGACTCAGATATTTTGAGAATATGATGAAAGCAATGGGCCTGCTTTCCTCCCATTAAACATATAAAACCATTGCATCCAAATTTCTATTCTGATCTTTCATTATTGGCTAGAGCCACCCTTTTTGTAGACTTTTTGACCTTCCTTCTACTTATAGCACTAGTAATATCAAAACAATTGACAAAGTTATTGCCTAGAAGTAGAGAATAACATAGCTGAATTGAGGTACAAATGCTCTGGAGTCAGCTAGGTGTGCTCACCAGCTACAGCATTCCCCTACATCAGCTTTTCAGCATGGCATTTAAAAGAATTTCTAAGCATAATTATAAATTACTATTTAGTAGGATCCATTGGGGTTACCGGTAAATAGTCAAAACTTTCAATATTAAGTCTGCTGTTGTTGAGGGTTTATTTAAATTCATGGTTATTAATGATTTATTAATTAGACTGAGACATGAAGGAAGTAATGCTTCAGGGCCTTAGGCAAGGAAGAGAGCAAATATTTAAAGCAATCAGCAACGGAGTCTTCAGTGCCTGCCAACGTCCATTCATTGGGAGAGCCACGCCTCCCCGATTCCCTTCTCCCTGGTCAGAGGAGATGATCCATGATCCATGCTTGGTCCTGCCAC
Source organism: Myrmecophaga tridactyla (assembly GCA_004026745.1). Lineage (NCBI taxonomy): Eukaryota > Metazoa > Chordata > Mammalia > Pilosa > Myrmecophagidae > Myrmecophaga > Myrmecophaga tridactyla. The sequence goes on from PVIY010015937.1 coordinate 24,221, forward strand.
AGTAAGATATTTCCTAGGTACAGGGAAAGACACAAGAAACAAGCAAGGCCAACAAAAATATTTCCTTGATATTTTATATATAGATGTGGAGAGAGGCAGTATCGCTTTCATTTTAAATATGAGACTGAAGAGTAGAGGTTTGGGGCTTTTGGTGGCCATGTTTACTGCTATCTGGAAGAGAGATTTAGAGCAGAGTGACAGAAAGACAGATAGACATACATGCAGAGAGAGAAAATTACATTGTTTGAAGCTTTGAACCCCTCATCTTTCTAAAGACAGATCTTCTCTGACCTAGTTACATGTGCCAATAAATTACTTTTTTGGCTTATGGGAATTTGAGCTGTGTGTTTGTTATTTGTGACTAAAAAGGTTTGATCAATTCATTGTCTGAGTGGTTCAAAGTAGCTATGGGATAATGTCTGGGACTGGCAGGTGAAAAGCATCCAGAGTTCTTGAGTCATAGGGCACTGGATGTATCAAGATGTGCATTTTTCCTTATTTCTTCACTGTGAAAGCCTTAGAGCCTGTCAATTTGATACAATAACTTTCAACTTGTTTTCTTCTGCTCAGAGTGAATTTTCCCTCTTATGTACCTACCTCATTAGCTGTCAGGTTCTAACATGAATATATCATATCTTTATCCTCTGATCTCAGTAAAAAATGCATAACCTACTTTGAATTTTTACGTGGAATGTTTTTGAGTATTTTAAGACATATACTGATTTGCACACAGACAGCCATTCAACTTAAGTAGAGCACTTGCTTGTTTTACAATGTTGTGACTTGATTTTAATAATTTTATTTTCTTTTGCAAAAAAATGTGCTAATGCTCATGGAGCCTCCTAATTACCAATATGATGATCAAAATTTTATTATTGTTCAAAAGACCTTAGCATGACTGTATAGCTATTTAATGTTTTATTATGTACAGTAATGAGACAGGAGACTTGAAAAACCTCTTGTTGAAAAGGGAACTCTTTAACATCTCCTTTTAAACATGTTTTTCTTCTCATAGAAACTAAAAGCATTTAAATAGTGACTCCCTTCTTTAAGTAATGTATTCTAGGGTCTGGAAAAATACATCTTCCAGAAAATGTATTTGTATGTTGCAACCATGGAAAAGAACATCTAAATTTTGTAAAATTCCTTTGAGCATTCTTTTTTTATTTTCAAGGAATGTGTCCATATTAGTTAATATTTCCATTAGAGAATAAAAATTAAATGATTGTTTTCCTCATCATCTTGAAAATTGTGATTGAGTTGAATTGGGATTGAATTTCTCCTCAGCACCTCATTTCTTCCTCAAGAGAAGTAACTTAAAGGGTAGAACCCATTTTCCATTTGAAGTGGTCTCTTGGTTATACCCACAGAGCTTGACTGTGACTTGTGCATAAACCTCATCGTGCCCATTTCTAAAACCATGTGAACTCTGCCAGCCCAAGGGATCTAAACAGCCCAGATGGCAGAAACCCCCACAGTAAGAGTGCAAGTACTATCTATATATTTCTTATCATTGGGTTTTGTTGAGAGAGGATGACACTAAAACCTTTAGGTCTAGTGTGCAACTTTTAGGTCTCTGAAATGTCCAGCCCATTGTAATTAAAAGTGCAAATCCTGGAGAGGAGAGGTGTCCCTCATTTCAGAGTATCTTAAAGCAAATGACCACCCTCCTGGACATGGAGGTCAAGTTATGAATCAATGGCTCATGAATGGCAAGCAAAAGAAACTAAATTCTGAATAACAAGAGGAGAGGATATATAGTGGCTCATATAATTCGAAGCTTCAAAGAACAAACTAGCTCATGCATGACTGAATCCAGGGGGTTACCTTATGTCAACAGCATGCTTTCTTCCACTCTCAGCAATGCTTTTTACTAAACTGGTTTCATTTTCAGTAAAGAGGTCTTCATATGGTATAAAAAATGGTCACTGGTGACAGAAGGCCTCTGTCCTCTCTTCTTCTCTTAATTTCAGAGAAAAAGAGAATACCTCTTTCTTGATTATTTGAGCACAATTTCCATGGACTCTGACTAGGATAATTTGAGTCTGCTGGACCCTGGCCTAGTAGCTACAACCAGGGAACAGGGTACACTGCTTAAGCTGGGAGGGAGGCAGGTGGCATGATCAATACCTCCATTGGGAATGGGGCAGGGACTTCCATAAAAGAAAGAAAGGAAGACTAGTTTGAGATGAATTTGTGCCTTTGTGGTAATACTGATGACTTTTGATATGAAAGGGAGAAGGAGCTATGCAGTTCTCTGACAAGTCGTGGCCTATACTGGTGCCTGGCTTACCTGTATATCTGAAGAAAGAAAAGACATGGGCCTTGAAAATGAAAAGGAGGAAGGAGCCATAAGAAAATTACTTAAGAATTAGCATTTGCCATTTACCTAATTCTCTTAGGTGGTTCTTGCTGTTTCTGAGCCTCTGGTACAACAAAGGTATTTTTAAGGTGGGAATTTCTTTCAGTTTCTCTCTTTTATTTTGCCTTTTAGGTGGACAAAAAAATCGTAAGAACTGAGATAGGAGTTCTTCTTCGCCTCTCACATCCAAACATTGTAAGTGGTTTTTAAGCTACCTTTTAAACTAATTTCCAAAGCTTCAGAATGGAATCTTTGTTCATCCCTGCCCATACTGATGATGAAAAGGCGATTCTTCCACCACCGAGAGCCAGCTTGGCCTAACTCTTGTCTTCATCTGATCACATTTTCAACTCTTTGGCTGAATTAATCTTACAAATAATGGCCCCATAAAAGAGTTCCCAAATGGACAGATCAGCAATATATACCATCTTATTTTTACACATAAAAGGATAACTAAAAATTGGAGAGTTTTGCTTCCCACAAATAAAACACTGGCTTTTGGCTTCTTTTGGTCTATGTCATTAATACACATTGCTCAGAAAGCCTAGGAAGAAAATGTTTCCTTTCCAAATTACTTCATTCTCCTTCTAGAGTACATCTGCTTAAGAAGCAATGTGAGGATTCAAATAAATGATGTACTTGAACTGGGAAAATAAAAATGTCCTCAGAGACTGCTGTTGGCTACATCTAGACAAAACCATTGAGGAAAGTGTCTGGTGAAAAGCTTTCCTGGAGCCAGTGAAGTGAACAAAATCATTTTCCAGGCCATGACTTGTTTTTATGAAGTGAGCCATCTACTTAAAGAAAATATTTTACCCGTTTATCTGAGAAAGTTATGGTGCCCGGGAGAATGACCTGCTGTGCTTACAGCTTGAGGCAAAGTGCTTAAAACTTAATGTGTGAGTGAGGGATGCATTCAGCTATAAATAACAGAAAACTTGAATGTGGTAGCCTCATCAAGTATTTTTCTTATGTTACAAGAAATCAGAAGGCAGACAGTTGTTAGCACTTGTTAGCTCCTTTGCGACCCTATTCAGGACCCAAGCACTTTCCTTCTTTTGGTTCCATAAACCTCAGTGCCTTGGTTTTCATCCTCGTGCTTTTCCCTCATGGTACCCGAATAGCTTCTCTACAGTCTTCACCAATTTTTATTGTCTTTGTTCAAGACAGGAAAAAGGTGGATGGGCCTTACCAGCAGAGGCTGGTGAGAAATCTAAAAACTTTTCCAGAAACTCCTGCAGCAGAATTCTCTTCAGATTTTATTGACCAGAGCTGGTCACAAGATCACCCTTACCCACAAGGAAGCTGAGGAATTGGGGAACAGCATTGAAATAAGTAGCTTAGACCATTTATAATCCATAATTTGGGACCAGACACCTTGCTTCCTTGAACAAAGTCAGGGTTGGTGCTATTTGCAGTGGAATAGGGGGAAAGGACATTGAGTAAGCAGTTGGCAAAATGTGCCACACTTCATCACTCTTTTTACTTTATCCATTGCTTTTCTTTCCAAAGAAAACTCAAGGTGGAATTTTCCTCAAGTAAAGTTCAGTTTTGGCTATAAGACTCTCAGAGGTTTTAAGAAAAATGTCTAAAATTGGTAGGATTGTATGAATGTGATGTAAACCCTACAATGGTCAATCAGATCACTGCCCCCTCTACTTTTCTGAGTACCACTTCATTCACCCATCAGTAATTTTTTAGCTTATGCAATAGCCTTCCATATAGACAGAATTTAACCTGGTCCAGCCTTACTCAGACCTGTAATTCCAATTTCTTTCCCAGGGAAAAGAGGCATATACATCTCTAGCAATCATGTTGCCTTCTAAATTCTAGGAAGATTTGTTTCTAAAAAGTCTGGGGCAACTCAGAAATTTGGATGATTTGGCAAAATTTAAAAAGTGTTTCCAAGGCAAGTATCTTTGAGCTGACAAAAGGGAAAATATCAAAGCTGAATAGAACCTTTAAAGAAATGAGGAAACTGATAAAATAATAATCCAGACTGACAATGTTAAATGGCAGACTGTACTATAATAAGGAACATTTATTGAAAATGATCCAATTATTACTATTGCAGAGAGTGTTGCTTAAGTCATAGTATCAGCTGTTTCCAAGGAAGATGAAAATAAGGTATTTTTGATATTCACTTTTATATCTTTCCCCAGATAAAACTTAAAGAGATATTTGAAACCCCTACAGAAATCAGTCTGGTCCTAGAACTCGTCACAGGAGGAGAACTGTTTGACAGGTGAGTTGATCTAGAGATCTAATCCCAGAAAGGTTTTGTTTTCAGACCCCCTAAAATAATCTAAGGGAATTTTCTCCAAAATTTTTCATAAAAGGCTAGTTGATAAATTCTACTAAAGTAAGATGGTAGTGTTTGATAAAATGTAGGTACATGAAAATCTTGGATTAGTAAAGAGAGAAATACTGTGATATTTACCTTTTCAAGCATTCACCTCCCTAGTAAAAAAACACAACTTCTAAAAAATAGCAATGATTAGTTTTCAGCCTACTTTCTTTGTTAGGTGGTGTAAAGAGTTCCAGGTGGCAGAGTAATACATGTTCTATTACAGCAGATTCTAGCCAGGTTTAGTTGTCTGTCCATGTGCTCATTACTCAAGGCCAAGGTTTGAGGACGGGGAGTGTGCCTGGAAATCTGTTATGGCATAATAGAGGCAAAACTGTTTACATGAAGAGACAAGGTTTAAGTTTCAATAGCTTTTCCTCCTCCCCCCACCTTCTCAAAAGCATCCCGTGTTTGCTCTGTTGGGCCCCTCAGGAGGCCATTGCTGTATTCATCAGGGAAATAAAAAAAGGATAGAATTGCAAGAAGACAACATATATATATGTTAGAAAAGGTAAGAAGCTGTGCACTGGTGTAAAAGATCTTGTTGTTAAAGAATAGAGTAAGAGATAAGTGGGCTGCAGCTTAGAGGGGAAACAGGAGAGAGATCAAACCACTGATATGGCTTTAGTGCCTGTATCACAATAAATGATCAGTAAATATTTTCTGACCGAATGAATGAGTGAGCCACTGCTACAATGGATGGACTCAGAGAAGAAAGATATCTAAAGAAGTCAGTTTTGAATGTGTTAGAAGAGGAACACTCCTTCCCTTCTTCCCTACCCCCTCCACCCAGTTGGAATTTGCTCCCCCTCTAGAGCTTCAGAAAGTATGTATAGTGTTTACCAAAGATTCTACCCATTTTTAATATTACCCAGTGCAGATCTGCATCCTAAGATGGGAAGGAGCAAAATGGCCCAGCTTGATCTGAACCACATATGTATCTTCAATAGATGTATAATTTTGTCCTAAGCTTCCTTAGAAAAAGCTTTAAAAATTGTAACATTTCATTCACTTTCATGATTTACAAAGAAATGAGTCAAGCGAAGGAAGTGATTATCAGTAGCCTAAAGACATGTACTTGTGGCAGTTGGCTGTTTGGTTGTCAGTCATGACTCATGCTTCTGAATCCTGGCTCTACCACATAAAAGAAGTTTAACTAACCTAAAGTAATTCACTTAACTCGTCAGACTCTCAGAACAAATCTGAAGTGTTCCTGTGATGCTAAGGAAGCTAAGATGCTCTGATCCTATAAGGACAGTCTTGTTCTAAAACTGACATATTCCCATCTGCTTAGACAAAATTCTGCTGCACTAGCTTATTTGGCCATTGCCAGAATTAGCCTAGAATGGCTCCTTTTTTCAACACTCTTTGGCTGACCCCTTTCATGGACATATTCCTTCTTTAGGTACATTAACAGTCAGTTTATAGTCACATCCTGCTGGCTTTGGAGCAGTTAGGTCTCTTTAAGGAGATCTTGTGTCTTCCTCTTGTGATGCATTCTGCGCTGATTATGATCAGAGAAGAATCTTGTGTTCTTTCATTGTAAATAATTGCAGAAGTGTCACATCCCAGCTACCATCTACCAATGGCACTTACTAACTTACCTCTCTACCTCTGTTTGAATGGTTTTGGAATCAACCATTCATTTCCTCCTTTCCAACTTTTCTGCCATGAAATAATTCTGGTTCTCTCATTTCATAGTCTAGTTGATTTTGATGGGATAGAGTTAACTCAGCTCTAGATAAAAATGAAAAATTTCTTGGTTGTTGTTGGTAAATTTCATTTGTAAAGATAAATGGATGAATTACTCACATTTGACAGAGGACAATTAAAGAATGGCAGACAGCCAGTGAAGCACTCAGTGGTCTTGGAAGATAGCTGGCTTCTTTTCCTGAGTGATGGTGTCCACATCATTGCCATAGCTGAGATGAAATGGGTTTCTCCATTAAGTTATTTAATTCTACAGTTATCTTTAAAATTATAGCAAGCTGAAACTATATCCTTGATTATTATCCAATGGACTTGAGAGTTAAAAATCATAATTTTTTTTTTTATGTAATGTCCCTCTTTTTCCTGTACTGATGTCAAAACCAAATTTATTAATCGTGATGATAAGATTTCGTTCCTGGTCTAATGATGACTGTAATAGTATCTAATGAATGCCCTAATGGGGCAACTGAGAAAAGAAAATCATGTTAGGGCGGGCCACGGTGGTAAGAACGCTTGCCCGCTGTGCCCGAGGACCCAGGTTCGATTCCTGGTGCCTGCCCATGTAAAAAAAAAAAAAAAAAAGATAATCATGTTAGTCCATTATAGCCAAATTGTTGTGTTTTATCAGAGTCAAGAACTCATCTATGATGCTTATAAAAAATTAAACATAGTAAAAAAAAAACATGTGAAATCTGCTGCTTCACATAGAATTTAAACAGGAAATTGCATAGAGTAATTGATTATAATTTGGGGGATAAAATCAGTGATTTGGGGTATATGTTTCTATGAAATAACTCTACAGACTCATGACATCGTGGGAAGAGAACTAGAGGTCTTCTGTTCCATTCTTTTCAATCTGTACACAACTCTTAAAAATTCAGTGTCATTTTCATTGAGCTTTTTAAGTAGATGAGATGTGAAGTTGTTTCAAGCCTGATTTTTTTCTGATAACTCCAAGATATGAATATCTTGAATTTTTTTTAATCTTTTTTCTTCTATTTTCTTTATGTGTTTTTACATGGCTGATTAAGTTTTTTCAAATGCCAAATATTGGTACCAAAAATTTTAGGCTTGAGACTTTGAATACTGTTACCTTTTATTGCAGTGTGGCAGGGCTGTTATAGCAAATAACACAGTCTAGTTAGTTTAAACAATAGGAATTTATTGCCTCACGGTTTTGGAGACTAGAAGTCCAAAATTGAAATGGCAACAGGATCATGCTTTCTCTGAAGTCTTTAGTAAAGTTCAGGGGATCGCTTGCCAGCAATCCATAACTCAAGCTCTGCCTTGACACAGCCATCTTTCTTCCCTTCTGTCTCCTCCTGTTTCCTACTCCTGACCATATCCAAATTTCCTCTGCTTATAACATCTCCAGTCACATCGGATTAAGGTCTAGACTGGTTCAGTTTGGCCTCACCTTAGCTAATGGCATCTTCAAAGGTCCTATTTACAGATGAATTCACATCCACAGGGCCAGGGGTTAGGACATGAACATGCCTTTGTGCGGGGTGTGATTCAAACCACAACACCCTCCAAAAGAGCGGATTTTCTTTTGCTCTGGCAGTCAATTAGAGTAGGAACAGGTGGCTTTAATCTAATCAGGGATGGGCTTCCTGAGGGTTGGTCTATTGCTTGTCAATTCTTACTTACAGAGTTTTGCTTTTGTAGAGGTTCCCAGGTTTAAGCTTTGGAATTTTACCAGAGTCCCTCTTCCTTGAGGGATGCCCTAAAGGCTAATTTCTGTGAGATGGCCAGAAGCTTTATTCAGTCTCTTAGTCTATCAGCTGCTGCTTTAGAATCAGCAAATTCTTTCAGAAGGATGACAGAGGCATCAAGTGTCAGGTTTGCTTGGCTGGGTTTTTCTTCTCTCTTGAATCTTGATTCCTCAGGCTTTCTCTTCTTTGGTAGCACTCTGCTATCTTCAAATAGATTGTTAAAATAGATGTTTTGTTTATTTAACTTGTTTTCTTGGTTGGAGGCTTGTCTAAAGTAAGCTAACCCACCATCATTGGCGCAAAAATCCAACACATATGATTTTCCAAGTTCTTTCACAGACACTAGAGTATTTTCCTCTTTTATGTGAACACTTGGATGCAAGTAGCATGAAAGGCATCATTTACATCAGATGTGGAAACTGAGAATTCATAAAGGTGATCTTCCTAAACAGAGAGGACTAGAAACAAGGTCCTTTGTCTTCTGGTTCAATCCTTTACTCCTTGTACAGCCTCATTATCTTTCTTATTAAATCTAGGGCATCTCTTTCTCATTTCCAAGAAAATGAATTATTGTTTATTTTATTTATAAGTTATAAAGTCAGGCTTGATTTTCCTGTCTGTCTGATTCCAAACCCTTTTTTTTCTTTTCCCTTTACCAAAACTGAAAATATTCTTCTTGTGAACTATAACATGTTGCCAGTAGGCAATGGAAGCAGTGTCTGTGCTTGGGGACTAAACAGCTAGTCCATGGATTATCAGACACGCTTCCTTTTGCTCTGACCTAATATAGCTGTCCTAATAGACATCTCTGCTTCAACAATTCCAGGCCTTTTACTTTTGTTGGAAAAAAAATGAGTTTTCTAATTGTCATTAGAAAACGAGTTCCAGAAATATAATTCAGGCCATTTCTTTCCCCCGCCTCGTTGGGGTTGAGTCATGGTTGATGTTTTGAATTAATAAAATTGAACTTTAAATTTGAGTCCCAGTGTTGGTCAGGTGTGACACAATGGGAAACTTAGGCAATAATGCATGGGAAAGATAACTTGTAATTCACAGTTCCCAGAGAGAGAGAGAGAGAGGTGCCATGATGGGTTGACCAGAAGCACGATCAGATTTGGTGGCTCAACCAGGGAGTGGGTAGCACACAAGGAGAATAAGAAGGACCTATGGGCTTGTGTCTTTGTCATGGACCAGGGGTGGAAGTTAGTAGATTTCCTGTAGGAGTCAGTATTGATTAGTTTAGAGCAAGTGCATGTGAAAAGAGGCTGGAGAGTGGTGGGGATGGTTAGCTTAAAATCTTGGACCAGCTGTGGGTTTTGGGGAAGTGTGTGGGCTGATGCGAGTTTGGGCTAGTTTATGCACCAGATCTGGAAAGCTGCTTATTAACTAGGCTAGAGGTCAGTGTTGAGGCAAGTGGCTTTGCCTAGATAGGATGGATGCTGAGGCAGGACACAAAAACTTTTGATAGTTACAATGGTTGACATTCTGGTTAACCAAACTCAGGCAAAGCCCACATTTCCAAAGGCTGTGGTGTGAAAAATCAGTGACTAATGAAGTTGTCTGAAGTAAAGTTCTGTTCTATAAAACTTGATTGTATGGAAAGGACAGTGACTATAATGAGGGCATTTTTTAGTGCCTTATAGAGGGTAGTAGTATGCAGGGTATTTTACTAACATGGTCTGATTTAGTCCTCACAGCAGCACAGATATAGGGTAGGCATTGGCATATACATTTTATACACAAGATAACTGTGGATTGGAGAGGCCCATTAACTTCCATTAGGTCACTTCTCTTACACATTATCAAAATAATAATAATAACAATGACAATAATTAAATAAAATTGGACTCAAGTATGTAAGATTCCAAAGCATATGATTTTTCTACCATGTCATGCTGCTTCTGTTAACACAAATGCCTATGCTCTTATACTTAAAATTTCAAATGAGTAATATAACATTTTGTCCTACTTCAGTGTAGGCTTAGCTTGTATGTGGTTGCTTTTCAACCACAGATAGTTAAAACTACGTGTTCTCTTTATGTAGTTTGACCTGGCTACATGTGAAAAAACAAGCACACACACATTGATTTGGAATGGATTCATGGTCAATTTTTTTCTAGAAGCTTGCTATAAAAGGAAGGCTAATGGTGAGGTAGTAGAAGACAGCACAGTATAAATATAGGCTTATTTATTATTTTAAGCTGGAACTCTGGGAACTGCATTAATTTGCTGATGGGCCAGAACAATAAGGAGAAACAGGAGATATCTGAATAAGAGAAGCTAATATTTTTAACAACATCCTAGAGAAAATGGAGGGAATGAGATCCAGGGCTTGTTTGGGAGAGAAAAGATTTACTTCAACATCAGAAGCAAAAAGGAGGAGACAAGATGCAGAAGCATAAAGGACCTACAGTAGTCAAAACAAATTTTGAAAAATAACAAATTTGGAGGACTTATTGTCAGGTCTGGGATATAGTTCCACCCGACTTACAATACAAGTCTATATCTATTCCCCTGATGCTGGCAAAAGATATGAGACTCCTGGGTCAGAAACAAAAAACTTCATTACTCCTGGTGAGCAATCATCATGACCATCAGCGTATTTGTGTCATTTCTCCTTGGCCTTGAAGTAGCTTGGGTGCTTCCCAGCAGGCCCAGATAGATACGTGCACATGGAATGGGTTGTGTTATAGGAAAGGAAAGAATTAAATGCCCATCAACTGAAAAATGGATAAATAAACTGTGCAGTACAATACTATTCAGCAATTAATAGGAACGTACCTTTGATACACACTACAGCATGGATAAAACTCAAAATCATCATACTAAATAAAAGAAACCAAGCATGAAAGATTATATATAAATCTATATGAAATTTCAGAAATGTGGAAATCTATTGTGACAGCAGACAGATCAGTGGTTGTCTGGGGCTGGGAGCTAGAGTGGGAATTGACTACAAAGAGGAGGGGGCTGTGCAAGAGACTGAAGTGGTTCATTTTGAGTGGGTTCCATTTTTCCAGTGGGTTGTAGAAGGCAAATTTGTATCTCCCAGTCGTGGCTGGGAGAGAATGGAGTAGGGCAAGTGGGGAAAATTCCCACAGGAAAGTGGGAATTTGAGAATAGACAAGAACAAGGATAAGGATTTTCAAGGAGCACTGTAAACCAGCTGAGGCTGGAGCTTATAGGTATGTATTTAGAGAATCTGGGCTATAACATCATATATTGTTGGCCATACACCCTCCGAATCTTTCTTGCATTGCCTTTAGCAGTGTCTCTTTTTTTTGGTTTTTGTCTTATTTTTCTGGCTTTTCCTTCTTCATGTCTTTCCTTATTTTCTCTTCTTGTCTCCACCCCTTAAACCTTTTCCTGCATTTCTCTCTAGGTGAATTCAACACTTGCCTGTGGATTTAGCTGCAATGCTGACTATAGTCTCAGCAAAGGTGAAATCATGTTTTAACAGTCTACTAGATATTTTCACCTGCAAGTCCCATCAGCTCCTCAAAATTGATATGTCCTGAAATGAATTTCACATTCTGCCCTCAACTCTCAATCTTGTCTCCCCTTCTTACCTGTGTTTACTGAATCACCAACTAAGCCAGCTAGCAGTGGCTTCTCCCTCTTCCTGTCACTTTTCCCTACCCGTGCCCCATAACTGTATCTTGGGGCATCTCTCAAATACATTCCCTTCTTCTCCTTTTCATTGCTTCTTCCCTTTTAAGCTTTTATAGTCTCTTTCCTGAACTACTGCCATAAATTCATAACAGGCGTTAGCTTCACTTCACACTTCGCTACAACCACATTTAAAACACAGGTTTGGTCAGGTCAACTCAGAAGGTTCCTCATTGCTTTCAGATTCAAATCTACACTCGTAAACAAGTCACCTGAAACTATTTATAATCTGGCCTCAGTCATTCTAGCTTCACCGTCCTCTTTATCCTTTTCTCACCACCACATTAACCCCAGTGCGTTGTCTCCATCCTTCAGGAGCTCATGGTCTAATAGAAAGTAAGAATGTGATAAAGATGCTAATAGTATTTTGTAATGCTCCATCACCTTCCAAAGAAATGTACTGGGGCTTGTACAGTGATACTGACAGCCTCAATATCACAAGAAAAAGAAAAGAAAAGAAGCAAGGACTAGAGTTAAAAAGAAAATAAAGATAAGACTCAGTACATAAAAGACATAAGATACTAGGCATTTGTTAGAGGTTGGCCATGAATTTGTCTCAAAAGTACTCTCTTGGGGCTGGCAAGTGCTATGATTGGAGTATAAAAACAGTGCACAGAAGAGCGTTCCTCTAAGTCAGAACTGTCTTCAGAGAGGAGTATAATCTTTTGAACTGAACCTTAAGTGAGAATGGGAAATTGCAGGTGGAACGTGAAGGGACAAACTTTTCAGGGCAAAGTAATGTCCAAAATCACAGCATAGTGGCAGGGGTAAAATATAATCATCTTAATCTCCATTTTAAAGGCTGTGCTAGGCAGAAAGCCAGCTGCTAGATATTTGTGAAATGAATGAATGAATAGACAGTGTGATCTTTGAGTTTCCATTCCTAGTACAAGAGAATTGGTGTAGGGATCCCTCAGGCCCATTCCCAGTTCTGCCATTTGATCTGGCCTCTCAGTTCTCCTGCCCCGTCTGTCCCTGGCCAGCTGCCACCCACACTGATTCACAATTCCCTCATACTCTCCCTAGCGTTCCCATTTACAGGTGCTGGGGACAATTTTGAAACTATTTTTTTTTTTAAAGTCTATGAACTTAACACTCTTTGGGGGAGTTCTTAGAAAAAGAACCGTTGAAGAAAAAGATGCCATCAATGAAATAAGAGAAAGCAATGAACCCAGTTTATAAAGCCACAGTGGATTTACACAGGGTACGGCATAATTCATTTTAATCTAATTTTGTATGTATCTGCATAATTACATACTGGCAGCCCTTAAAACTTGCTTCCTGAAACTCCTCTTGTTTGGGGCTTTTACCTTATGTCATCTGACCCTTCAGTACATATTCTCATCAGACCTGTGCCTTTCTTACTAAACCTACCTTCACCTACTAATGCCTCCATTTGAGAAAAAGCTCCTATTGGAGGAGAGGAATAGGACTTCTAATCTACATGCCAGGACCCCTGAGGGCCTCAGAATATGATCAGATTAGAGCTCTTCAGCTGCAGGGCCTGTGCTAACTGCCAAGCTGGAGCTGAGCTCAATTCAATTTGCAGCAATTAACGTCACAGAAGCAAGTGAGCAAGAGACCGACTTTAAACCAGATCCATGGAGAGAAATAGGCATTGTGCATATTTCCTCATCCTGCAATTTTAAAACGATGAGAAGGAAAACAGACCGAACTGGGGAGAAGAGGAGAGCCTGGGCTACCCCAGCAAGCAGTGAAAGTAAAAGGCAAGAGGCCCAGACTTAAGAGTAAAAAGACCTTTCCAGGCTGGGAGATGGAAGCATGGAGGCCGACAGAAACAGCACCACTACTGCACTTCTTTTGCAGATCTACAGATATCTACTAGGCCCATTAGCTGAGAGACCTGTAGGAAATAGGACCCCAGTGCTTCCAGGTCAAGGCTATGATTAGAATCCTACAAGACTTTTTTTTTTTTTTTTTTTTTTTTTTTTTAACACTGAGCCTTCTAGTCCAGCCCACAGAGGAGCTATGGGGAATAGTAGTAAAGAGGCTAATTCTATGGCCCTGGGCGTTTGAAAATAACCTTAAGATGCTAATAGCTTAGGAAAATATTGCTCCCTTATTATTTTACTAAGCATGGAAAGGAATTTAATTTCCTAAATTTGAAGAGAAATATATAAACAGATTTAAATATGAAAACCATAAAAGCAGGATGATATCAATCAAAATTATCATCCTATTTGTACAGCTTGAAAATCATGACAGTGAGTGCTTCTAAAAATCCAAGTCACAACTCGATTTTGTTTAAAGCGATCAGCCACTCCCTACCCATGATTACATTTCATTGGCAAGTTTTTTGAAATGCCAGCTAAATTTTAGGAAGGCATTTGCACACGTTACTTCATCAAATACTTTTACTGAATTTGAATCTCTTGATTCTGTTAAAATAGGTTTCTAAAAAGATGCATGTTATTGTAATATCTAAAATCTATGTAACTCGGAGTTTATCTGAGTTCTATTGTTGGTTGAAGACCAACAATAATCTTCGCATGGATTGCATCCTCCTTGGGGAAGCACTGATATGGGTGTTGTCTCTCTGAAGCCACGGCCAGGGTACTTGTTATGGGTGTCACATTCTAGTCATTGTTGCTCATAGTAAGGAACATAGGCATAGGAATGACCCAAATGTCCGCAGTCTAAACTTTCTCTGGCATTCATTTCTGGCGATTAGTATTGATTCCACAGATCCTTATTCTGTACCAGCTATGAGCAAGGTTTGAAGGTAGGCTCTGTGGGAGACGGAAGCAATGATCTAGTGAGGGAGCTAAGAATTCTATCCCAATTCCCTGCTGAAGGCATTGACCAAACACATCTACCACAGTCAGTGACCTAAATGGAGAGAATTAACGATGGTAAGATTTCGTTTTTCCTTAGCGTAGTCGCTAACATCTTCACTTACAATCACAGCTGTAAGGTTTAGACCTACATTTGTTGCCTGAGACATTCACTGCCATTGATCTTTTTAGTCAGCCACAGATAGCCTGGGTAGTAGCTCAACTTATAAAATATTTAAAGTTGCATGTCTGAGTTCCTGAAACCCAACTCTGTGACACTCTGATGAGCAAATCATCTGGGAACAAAATTCCTTTTAGCAACAGCAGACGAGGAGAGAAGAAGTTGTGGGAGGACAGTAGGCAGATTTCAACACTAAGATGAGGTGGGGGAGGAAGAAACCTACTTGTGTGTCCCCACCCTGCACGTCTGCCCTAGAGACATCGTTTCTGACTACAGAATTCATAAACTCCTTGGCTGTACAGGCCACTAGTACAATATGCATTACATCCGTGGTGATGATTTTTGTTGATCATCTCTCTGTCTTCACTATCTGTGGTCTCATCTGGGACAGAGACCAATTCTTATTCTATATATCCAGCAAGTTCCTGGCTCACATTAGTAGACAGTTAGAAATATTGGTCGAATTTCACCACCTCATCCGTATGTTCTCACCCTCACCGTAGATTTGAGCCTTCTTCTTAGAACAAATCTCCCTCTTCCCCACCGCCATGCTCTTTCTCCATGCCGGTTCCCACTCCCCAGCAGCTAACCCTTCTTGTATCTGGCAAACCGCACACCTTTGAGGTCTGAGCTGAAATATAGTTTCCTCTGGAATCTTTTCCCACTGTGGAGTGAGTTGTTATATGATGTACAAATGCAGGCTCAGGTGCAACAGAAGTTTTCAGCAAATGACCGCTATATTACTTACACAGCACAAAGAGTCTAAAAGAGTAGGGGGAGAGATCTATGGGGGCCAGTCTCCTGGAGAAGACAACTACTGAGTTCAGTTTGGTGGGTGGCAGCTTTGCACCCCACTTGACATGGGAAAGGAGAGGCACGTCTGTGCTGCCTGAGGGCAGGGTATGCTTACAACCCAGGGGGAGGCACACTGTCACTGAGTCCCCACCCTGATAAGCAGCTGGAACGGCTTGTCTAAGGTATGGTCAGGCTGCTCCATCATATCTAACATCTCCTCTGGGCCGCAGAATAGAAAAACATGTTAAAAACAGCTGCATGAAAAGGAGGCAGGAGTGAGTGAGGGCTGGGAGATGACTAGTAGATGTGGCCCTGACTTCAGGGCACCTATCCATACGGCTTCTGAAATAGATTACAGACTGTTCTAATTTGCTAGCTGCCAGAATGCAGCATACCTGAGATGGATTGGCTTTTAATAAAAGGGAATTCATTTCATTAGTTCTTCAGAGGAAAGGCAGCTAACTTTCAACCGAGGTTCTTTCCTACGTGGGAAGGCACAGGGCGATCTCTCCTGGCCTTCTCTCCAGGCCTCTGGGTTCCAACAGCTGTCCCCTGGGAGATTCCTTCCTGCATCTCCAAATGCCTGGGCTGAGCTGCAAGTGCTGAGATGAGGTATGCTGAGCTGCTTGGGCTGTGCTCCGCTGAGCTCTCTCATTTAAGCACCAGCCAATCAAATCAAACATCACTCATTACAGCAGGCATGCCTCCCACCCAACTGCAGATGTAATGAGCAACAGATGAGGTTCACATACCATTGGCTCATGTCCACAGCAATAAAACTAGGCACCTTCACTTGGTCAAGTTGACATCTGAACCTAACTACCACATGGACCTTTTTTCAGAGTTCTCAGACCACTCTCTGCCACCTCTCTCAGAGCTTTAGTGTAGTGTATTGCATTAGTTGTTGTCTGTTTTCTTGTCTATATCAGAAAAAACCCTGTGAGTGCAGAGGCCATACCTAGTTCACTACTGAATGGCCAGCACATAATAATGATATGTGTCTAATAAATGATTCCATGCATATATAGGTTGGAATGTGTGCCAGCTTGAAACTGTTGTGTACCCCAGAAAAGCCATGTTTGTTAATTCCGATTTAATATTGTAGGGTGGGGTCTTTTTTACTAAGTTGTTTCCATGGACCCACCCAGTTGTGAGTGGGACCTTTTGATTAGGTGGTTTCCATGGAGATGTCGCTGCCCATTCATGATGGGACTTCATCTGCTTACTGGAGCCCTTTAAGAGGGAACCAGTTTGGAAAAAGCTTCAGAACTGACACAGACAGAGACGTTTGGAGATGCAGAAAGAAAACAACCTGGGGAAGCCATTTGAAAGGAGAAGCTGGGAGAGAAAGCTAGCACAGGTCCCATGTGCCTTCCCAACTGACACAGAAACCCTGGATGTCATCAGCCCTTTCTCGAGTCCAGGTTTCTTTCTGTGGATGCCTTAGTTTGGACATTTTTATGGCTTTAGAACTGTAAACTTGCAATTTAACGTTCCCTTTATAAAAGCCAACCCATTTCTGGAATATTGCATTCTGGCAGCATTAACAAACAAAAACAAAATGCATCCTCTCCTTGAATTAAATGAGATTTTTTTTTAAACCAATTTTCCATGTATTGTGGAAAGTACAATTTACATTAACTATTCTTGTTATACCTACTGTTCTTCCCTCCATCCTTCCTGAAAACAGCTCCTAAATAATTGACACTTCATTCAGTCAGTCCCTAGATATTCCCACAAGAACATGTTCTGAAACACAGGCACTTAACTGTCCATTCATCATTTATCCAACACATTATTAGTTTTTAATTTTTAAATTTTTTTTAAACATAACAACATACAAACATGAACATTCTTACCATATGATCATTCCATTAGTGGTATATAATCAGTAACTCACAATATCATCACATAGCTGTATGCTCATCACCACGATCATTTCTTAGAAGAGTTGCATCAATTCAGAAAAAGAAATAAAAAGAAAAAAACCTCATACATACCATATTCCCCACCCCTCCCTCTCATTGATTGCCAATATTTCCATCTACCCAATACATTTTAGCCTTTGTTTCCCCTATTTTTTTCTATACCCCTTATCACTCCCTTTCATTGATCACTAGCATTTCAATCTACTACATTTATTTTAACATTTGTTCCCCCATCATTTATTTATTTTTAATCCATATGTTTTACTCATCTGTCCATACCATAGATAAAAGGAGCATCAGACACAAGGTTTTTACAATCACACAGTCACACTGTGAAAGCTACATCATTATACAATCATCTTCAAGAAACATGGCTACTGGAACACAGCTCTACATTTGTAGGCACTTCCCTCCAGCCTCTCCAATATGCCTTAACTAAAAAGGTGATATCTATATAATGCGTAAGGATAACCTCCAAGATAACCTCTCAACTCTGTTTGGAATCTCTAAGCCATTGACTCTTTATTTTGTCTCATTTCTCTCTTCCCCGTTTTGGTCTAGAAGGTTTTCTCAAGCCCTTGATGCTGAGTCCCAGCTCATTCTAGGATTTCTGTCACACGTTGCCAGGAAGGTTTACACCCCTGGGAGTCATGTCCCACGTAGAGAAGGGGAGGGCAGTGAGTTTGCTTGTCGCCACCACATATTACTGAGTGACTATTATGTGCTGGACACTCAGTAGTGAACCAGACATGGACTCTGCACTCAGGAGGTTTCTCCTGATACAGACAGCAACTAGTACAGTAGGCTAAATGCTCTGAGAGAGGGGTGAGAGAATTATATCCAGTTGAAAATATTCAAGCACCACATCTAGGGCAAAGCTTGAGACTTCACAATTCACCAACATATGGAGAGGTGATTCTAGTGAGTGAAGCATTGCCTCTCCGAGGGGTGTGGGTGTCCAAAGGAGCTCACATGTATTGACAGACAAGTGGGATTTCTCACCGGGCAGGCTGCACATGGCTGTGCACATTGGCTGTATAACCCAGTGAGTACCATTTATAGAAACTAAGCCAAGAGCACCAACCTCTGGAGAAAAGGACTCCACAGTGGTATTCTCATTATTAGTGAGAATAATGGGCAAAATCTACATTGTTTTCTGCAGGTCACCAGGTAACTGATTTTGTCCCTTTTGAGAAGGAGGGGAAGATGAAAAAAAAATTATCAGCCACTCTTTTCCATCATCTTTGTAACAACTTCCCTCCTTTAACAAGACCAGAGAAAGCCGAGGTCCTGAGGCTCTACCCACACCCCTCGGAGAGGCAATGCTTCACCCACTAGATTCACCTCTCCATATGTTGGTGAATTGTGAAGTGTCAAGCTTTGCCCTAGAGGTAGGGCATTGCCCTTCATGCATTGCGCAGAAGAGAATAATGACATTTGTGTTGGTTGATGCACCACAAAATCCACATTTAGAAGAAGATGCTGAGAATGATGTTATGGTAGCCAAAAAACTCAACTTACCCTGACACATTAGTCCTTCTCTTTTCCTTCCCTCTAAATGTTAAAAAAAGTGTAATTCAAGAAAATATTTCAGTTCCGTTTTTAGTAAGTTGCCTGCCTAACCTAATCATGGATTGGAACAATTTGTAGTCTTTGAAAGAAACAGAATATGAAAATTGAACCAATTAATAACCATCCCCTGAATATTGTGATCTATTGTCACATTTTGTTTGATAATGGTGCAGAACAATTATCCAAAATATTAAAAAGTTAAGGAGTGCTATTCTACCTTTTATCCTTTGAAAGAATTGAGGAGTGCATATTTTTTGTCAATGTTTTAAATAATTTAATGGGTGAAAATAAAATAATTGAATTTTAAGTATTATAAAATTTGTATACAGTAAAATTTTTCTGAATTTTGACAATTGTAAGCATTGTGGTCTTTTTTTTTTTTTGCCTCATATCTATTTTGTTCTTTTTTTTCTCACCCTCCCCCACACACACACTTTTCAAACATTTTATAGTTTTTAAATTTAATGTTTCATACCAGTTACTCTGCTAACTTACATTTCAGTTTCCTGCCACAGTATTTAAATGAGCAAAAAAGACACTTTCTGGAAAAATGACTGTACTATTAGAGGGACTTAGTCTAAAAAAAGTTCCAGTGCAAAATTGCAAAAGTTGTTATAGGTTTATCTCTTTTTTTGTTTTAGATTGACCATTTTCAGACACAACATTAACACAAAATTTATCCCAGCTGAAAACACGTTCTGCAAATTGGTAATCTACAGTGCCAACAAAAACATGTTTGCACTTGCAATTCTGGGAAGTTAGAAATATTAACAAAGTAATTTTTAAATGTTCTCACATCTCTTCGTAAGAATAGACAGAGCAACTAGGGCAGAAAAACTCACTGACATTATTATCTGTAACAAAACCAGGTGACAAGGTATTCCCATTAAACTAAAATACGGGTGGGTGACGACAAACTAATGACAGTTGCAGGATGCATGTTGTATCAGCATCTGTGCAGGAGGAAGCAGAGGATCAAGGAAAACTATCTGATTGACCCAAGAACAGAAGACCCAAATCTCCCGATGCTTCAAATCATTGAGAAGCAGGATAGGTTAATACAAGAACAGCAGTTGAAATTGGAAGGACTTTTTGCTACCCAAATTGCTGGTCCATCCATAGGAAGGTCTGAAGAGGCTAAGGCAATCAAAAAGCCCTATGGACTCTTCAAACTAATCATCTGAAGCTACTTCCAAGAAATAGTCCGGTATTAAGGAGAAACTGCTAAGAAGAGGATCCAGATTGATCAGAGTATAGACAGTAGAGGCAGGGGAATGAAGTTCCAGCTACAAGTGAGAGAGGAAAAGAGATCTCAGCAAGTTTGAAACTATATTTTTAAATAATTCATGAAAATAACCAGAAAGTCAAAAGCCATGGAGGTAGAAAAGATACCGTGACCCACTCCTCTGTTTTAAAAGTTTAAGAAGCCAGTTTGACCAAAAGCTAAGCAACAGAAAATGATCTGAGTATACGCAATACAAAATAAGAAACACACAGTGAACGCGTATAAAAAGTATATGCCACTGCCATGGTCAGGTTCATGTGTCAACTTGGCCAAGTGGTGGTTGGGCAAGTGCTGGCTTGTCTGTCGCGATGAGGACATTTCATAGAATTACATCATGATCATGTCAGCTGCATCCACAGCTGATTCCATTTGTAATCAGCCAAAGGGGCGTGTCTTCTGCAATGAGTGATGCTTAATCTAATCACTGAAAGCCTTATAAGGAGGATTCAGAAGAGACAGGCTCTTCCTGTCTCGGCTGGTGAGCCTCTCCTGTGGAGTTTGTCCAGACCCTCTATTGGAATCGTTGGCTTCACAGCCTACTCTGCGGATTTTGGATTCTGCGTTCCCGCGGTCGGTAAAAAAGTGAGATGCTTTTATAAATTTTATATTTGCGAGTGTTCCCTGTTGATTCTGTTTCTCTAGAGAACCCTAACTAATACGGCCCTCAAAATAGATGAAACTATATCTAATATCTTAAGTTAAAATTAAGAAAATCAAAGACAGAACAATGTACATCGAGAGTAGAAATTTCGTATATACCTTTAATTGCAGACCCCAAAGAAGAAAACCAAAAGTAGTGGGAGAAAATAAATATAAATTTTTAAATTCAAGGTAGTAGTTATGAAATTAAAAATAAAGAAAGAGAAAGAAAGAAAGATATCGAAGGGCAAGCCACAAATCTGAATAACTCAGCCTATAACAACTAAGCTGGGGACAGTTTCATAAAATAAGTCTTTATGAAATATTTTCTTTTAAATTAAAAGAAAAATCCCTTGCCCATATCCTTGCGAAAAAAGGACCAAGTCACTTATTTGGAAAGAAAACCCAATTGCCATCAGGCTTTCTGTTAATCACATTTTATATCAGAAGAAAATTGAGTAATATATTTAAGATAATCAAGGAAAATCAGCCAAACTGATTTTGTTTGTTTGTTTGTTTTTTGTTTTCTGGGGTGCATGATCTGGGAATTGAACCCAGTCTCCCGCGTGAAACGTGGGCATTCCAACCACTGAACTACCTGTGCACCCCAAACTGATTTTTAAGTAATTATTGCATAATAATTATTACAACTCTTTCCACTGAAATGTCCTAGAAACAGGGGACAACTTGATAACAATGAGCACCTTGAGCCCCAGATTGAGCTCCAAATATTATTCCCCACTAGGAGGAACCTACATTTTGGAGAAATGACTGATTCCAGCTTTGGGGCAGCAACTGTACGAAATAAGCCTGGAATATCTTATTATACCAATTACAATGGAAGCTTTCAAAGACTTCAAAAACCAACATAAATAGTTCTGCCACTGGCACAGTTGGGATAATTTGTGCAACAATGAGAAAAAGCTGAAATAGGCTGAAACATAAATCCATAAGCTCAAAATGATGCAAAAAGAAACAAAAACACTAATTGGTCACTATCGGAGATGTCAGTAAACCAAATCATTATCTTGAAGCTGGTAAGTTAAAAGAAGAGAACCAAGCATTTATCCTGCCTTTTCTGTAAGAACTGTATCACTGTAGTGCTGGAAATACAGCTAAGAAGGAATAATAGAATTAGAATTTACCAATTTGAAATCGCTAATGATTTAATGGATTGAAGCGCTGATAATCAACTGCTTGTTAAAAACTGGAAAGGGAGACAACCAAACATGTGACTCCTCGTGAAAATGCCAAGACCACCTATAAAGTGTACTTGCTAAAAATCTACCTGAATTGCTCAAGATCCCAATGCTAACTACTCATTAATAGGAAATACAGAGGGCAGAGAAAAATATACAAAGACATCAAAGAGATGGAGCCAGATTTCCAGGCTGTGGGAAACACTAAAAAACAAGTGACCTACGTTTCAGCAAAAACATTGCAAGGAAGAAAGAAAGAATGGAGAACCAGAGCGAGAGAGAGAGAGGAGGAGAAAGTGGGGAAGAAAGAGAGGCGAGGAGAGGGGAAGGAGAGAACCTAAAATTAAGAGACACCAATCAATCAAATTTTATGAACCTTATTTGGGTACTGTTTCAAACAAACAAAATAATTTTTCAGTACCCCTTATTTGGGTACTGTTTCAAACAAACAAAATAATGTTCACATGTCCAAGACAACTGGAAATTTGAAACTTATTACATATTTGATAATATTAAGGAATTATAATGTAGTCGTATGATAGTGTCACTGTGGTTATGATTTTCAAACATGAGTCCGTATCTTTTAGAGAACAGGGAAAATAAGTAGGAGTACAGATGAAACAAAATTGGCCATGAATTTATAACTACTGAAGTTGGGTGATAATTACACAGGGGCGGTTCTCTAGCTACTTGTTTATGATTAACAATGTCCACAATAAATAGTTTTTTTAAAAAAGAATTGTTTTTTTTTTTCTCAAATAGGATGGACAATCCAAGCAAGAGAAAATAAATGGTTTTTGTCTTCCTTAGGTAAACCCAAAGATTTGTAGTGTTTCCGTTTATGGAAATCTTTTCCCTGATATTATGATAGCCTGTTGCAATAGTTTAAATGCTCATCGCTTAACTTCTTTTAACATTCACTCAACTAAATGCATGTGTCTGAGAAGTATTTCATGTTTCTTTTAGGATTGTGGAAAAGGGATATTATAGTGAGCGAGATGCTGCGGATGCAGTTAAACAAATCCTGGAGGCAGTCGCTGTAAGTATGGAGTAACAGCATTGAAATAACTCTTTGTGATGTCTTCCTTCTACAGAATATTCAATGAAGAAGTGCATTTCCTGATAAGCCATAAAGTTTACAGTAAAACTGTCTGAAGTCTTCACTAGAAAAATATGTTGACTATATTGATATTCTCTATTGATTACTCAAAGTCTGAAATATGCCATCCTTCTATATAATGCCATAAGTATGATAAATAATTTCCATTCTATTATTAGAACAGCAAATTGGACTGTGGTGTTTTAATTTGTTCCTTTAATAAGGAAGTGGGAGAAGCTTGACTGTGATAAATATAGACCTTGGAAACTAGAGATTACTGATTTTTTTTAAAACAAGAAATAAGTAAATTAGAAGGAAAGAAGTGGCAAATTAATTTTTTAAAGGGGAAGAAACCTAACAATATTTTAAAACTGGAATACAAATTCTGTACGGTAATGGTGAAAGCAAACACTCACATTTACAAAAAATAAAATTTTGAGAAGATTCTTTGGATTGAATGAAGAAGGAAGTATTTGGCTAGATAAACAGACTCCACTGGTTAAAATTCTCCTGTATATTTAATGGTGTCTAATAAGTTTTGGGACACTTTAGTGATTCATTTAATGAATATAAAACCAGAAGAAATTACTCTTTGAGCAAGGGCCCAAGGGAGTATGTTTCTCAGGATCAGTTAGGAAGGTAAATCTATAAAGACATGCCTAGCATTAAGATGTATTCTATTATCCAATGTCAATTATCCAACTAAAAGCATCATTCATTACCTTAAGAAATCAGCCACAGTGACACAAGCACACACCTCTGTGAATTTTACAGCGAAGACAAGCAACTAAGGACGGAAGGAAAGAAAGAAGGGAGGAAGGGAGGGACCCCAGCAAGGTTCAAAGGAGAGGGAAAAGAGGATAAGAAACTCCAGGCTCAGCAGCTTCACTTAGAGATTTATTAGATGTTGCAAATCTATACATTCCTACCTACCCCCCTTCTAAATGCTAAAATCGCAAAGCGATTGTGTATGTAACGTTATATTCATTGATCTGGGTGCTGAATGCACAGAGGAGTTCACTTTGTGAGAACTCAGTACACTAATGGGTACATTTTTGGATACTTTTCTGTGTATATATATCACACTTTGATTAAAAATGATTTTTTAATATTGTGCTGTAAATTTAGTAGGTATATATAGTTATACCAGATAATAAATCTTCAAGGCAGCATACTGTGTATGTGTATTTATAATGTACCCAATGGAAATCATGTATGTTCATATGCCTAGTTTTATTATATACCATTGACTACCAGAGAGGGTTTTTTTTCTTTCTGGGTATGCTGGTTTGAGCAGTTATGTAACCCACAAAAAGCCATGTTTTTTTAACCCATTCCCATGGGGCAGACCTATTGTGGGGGACCTTTTGGTTCAATTGAGATGTGTCCCAGCCCATTCAGGGTGGGTCTTAATCCCTTTACCAGGATCCTCTATGAGAGTAAGAGAGAGAAAATGCCCAGAGACATTGAGAGGGAGTCATTCAAACCAGAGCCCAGGAGAGAAGGACCAGCAGATGTCACCATGTGCCTCCCCGTGTGCCAAAGGAACCCCAGATGCCAGCAGCCTTTCCTCAGAGAAAGTATCTCCCTCTTGATGCCTTAATTTTGACATTTTCCTGGACTTAGAACTGTAAATCTGTGACCTAATAAATCCCCATTCAAAAAGCTAATCCATTTCTGGTATATCACATTCTGGCAGCTTAAGCAAACCAAAACACTAGGACAACAGCACATTACGCTCTGCGACCAAATTGAAACAGTGCACAGGGGATGTCTTAATGAAGGGAGAGGGACAGTTGACCCTTAGTTTATGCTTATGCTATTTTACTGACAATAAAACTTTATTTCAGAATGAGATACTTTTCAAAACAATTGTTCTGGAAGCTTCTATTTTGCTTATGTTAGGGTTATATATATTTTTATATATTAGGGTTCATTCTGTTACCCTGGGAGTAACAGAATGCATGCTATCTGGAGGAGTTTATTGTAAGGTTGTATGAAAAAAACCTAAGATCTCTTTTATTTTCCCATCACTGCTTTTTTTAACTTTTTTTATTGTGAAAAATAACATATATACAAAAAAGCAGTAAATCTCCAAGTGCATTTTAACAAGTAGTATAGAACAAACTTTAAAGCTTGGTATGCTTTACAGTTCCATGATTTTCCATTTTTCCTTCTAGCTGCTCCAAGACACTGGAGACTAAAAGGAATGCAAATATAATGATTAAGCAGTCATATTCATTTGTTAAATCCTATCTTCTCTATTATGCTCTTCCTTCTCTTTTTCTTTTCTTCTTTGTGAAAAATAACATATATACAAAAAATTTCAAAGTATATTGCAAAAATTAGTTGTAGAGTGGATTTCAGAGTTTTGTTATGGGTTGCATTCCACAATTTTAGGTTTTTATTTATAGCTGCTCTAAGGTATTGGAGACTAAAAGAGATGTCAATATACTGATTCAGCACTCATACTCATTTGTTAAGCCCTACCTTCTCTGTAAACTCCACCATCACCTTTGATCTTTCTCTCACTCTTTAGGATATTTGAGCTATTCCCATTCTGAATTTTTCATGTTGGAAGGGGCTGTTGATAATATAGGATAGGGGGATGAAACTAGTTGATTTTCTGGAAAGGCTAGTCCCTCTGCATTTCAGGACTTACCTGGTCTAGGGACCCATCTGGAGGTTGTAGGTTTCTGGAAAGTTATCCTAGTGTGTGGAACCTTTGTACAATCTTATGTAATGCCCTAGGTATTCTTTAGGATTGGCTGGAATGGTTTTAGTTGGGGTTCGGCAAGTTATGACAGGTAGCAATGTCTAACTGAAGTTCACATAATAGTGATCTCCAGAGTAGCCTCTCAACTCTATTTGAGCTCTTTCTGCCACTGATACCTTATTTGTTTTGCTTCTCTTCCCCCTTTTGGTCAGGATGACACCATCACTGCTTTTATCTGATCACCTGCTTCCCTCTTCTCTCTCCCAACCTACTTCCTTTCACTTGATTTCAATTCTGAATTTCAATACAGACACTACATTTGGCTCAACTTTGGTCAGGCACCTTTCCCTAATCCAATCAGTGGTGGGCAGAGTGAGGCTTGTGTAATATGAATGTGGCTATAAGGGGTGCAGTTTGAAGAGAAAGGGGGAGTTGTAGCTTGTGAGCTAGACAGACATGCCAAAAGGCATCCTTTATATCTGTTCTGTTCCCTTTTTTGCTGCACCTATTTTTTCATGTTCCTCTCTATGCATGAATTTTCACGACATCGAGACCTTTGCATTTGCCTGAATGACAGTCTGTTTGCCATAAAAGCATGTCTTCACTTCTAATGATTTCACTTTGGCAGAAACCACACTTGCTTATCAAAACAAAAATACTTTTTCTGTGACCAACTTTTGTCATTCCTCATATCTTCACATTCCATCTTCTTTGTAATTTAAGCTCTGTGGTTTACAGATTTATATTCCCTGATTCCCTCATCCAATCATACCAGCATAGAACTATTACATTGTTCCTTCAGTCTTCTTCATCTTGGTAAATGGCATGAATATTCAGCTTGTTTATTAGAAATTTAGAGTTTACCCTCAGGGTTTCCCTCACATAGCAATTCATATCTACAAATCCTCTAAATTATAACCTCAACT
Organism: Myrmecophaga tridactyla; assembly: GCA_004026745.1. Taxonomy (NCBI): domain Eukaryota; kingdom Metazoa; phylum Chordata; class Mammalia; order Pilosa; family Myrmecophagidae; genus Myrmecophaga; species Myrmecophaga tridactyla. The sequence goes on from PVIY010015937.1 coordinate 51,159, forward strand.
GATCATTTCTCTTCATCTTCACTATACTCCAGCCCCAGTTTAAGTCTCCCACTGAAACTATACCTTGCTTTCCAACTTGTCAGCCTGCTTCCACATCTAAAGTCCACTCTCCTCACATCATGCAATGATTGCTCAAACCATAAAGCAGTCATATCATCTTATTGAAAGAATAAAAGAAAAATTCCTTAACTTATATTAGGATGCCCTAGATATTCTAGCTCCTTCCCAATCTCATCGTATGTGATTTGTACTCTCCTTTATCGTGCTTGAACCACGCTGGTGTTTTCTCCTCATTTTCAGAAAGATCGATGTTACTTCCCATTTCAGGGTTCTTGTTTTTCTGCTTGGTACTCTCTTTCCTTACATCTTTCTATGACTCAATTTTTACTCACACAGGTCTCTGCTTAAGTGTCACCTCTCCAGAGGTCTTTGACCACTGCACAAAAACAGGGCCCCACTGTTACCTCTCCAAGACATCCTGAATTCTGTTACTGTGGTTCTGTTCAAGGTTGCTAGCTGCCAGAATGTGATATACCAGAAACAGAATGGTTGTTTGAAAGGAGAATTTATTAAGTTCTAATGCTGTGAAAATGTTCAAATTAAGTCAAGGCTATGAAAATGTCCAAATTAAGGCACCAGTAAGCAGTTACCTTCACTCAAGAAAGGCTGATGAAGTACAGGGTTTTTCTCTCAACTGGAAAGGCACATGATGAAGTCTGCTAGCTTTCTCTCCTGGCTTCTTATTTGATAAAGCTCCCCCTGGGGGTGGGGGTTCCTTCATCTCCAAAGCTGTCTGGCTGTGTGGGCTCTCTTGGCTCTTTCCGAAATTGTTCCCTCTTAAAGGGCTCCAGTAAGCAACCCCACCTTGAATGGATGGAGATACATCTTCATGGAAACCATCTAAGCAAAAGTTACCACCCACAATTGGGTGGGTTGCATCTCCACGAAAACAGTCTAAACGCTCCCACCCAGCAATACTGAATGAGGATTAAAGAACTTGGCTTTTCTGGGGTACACAACAGGTTCAAACCGGCACACTGTGTGTTACTATCTTTTTGCATTTATAACTATTTGAAATTACACATTTTTTTGTCTCTGTGTTTGATGTTTGTTGTCTAACTCCACAATGATAGGGACTTTGTGTTGTTCAGTGCTATATCCCAGTACCTAAAACAGTACCTGATGATAATAGGTGTTCAGTAAATATTTACTGAATGAGTAAATTAACATTTATCAAAACAGATATAGCCATGATTTCTATATTGTCTTTCTACATGATGCCACATGAATTATACAACTTCATCTTTTTTCTACTCATTCAACATAAAACAAAGTTATGTAAGTTGCTTCTCTTCATGAATTTTTTTCTGCTCCCTTATTATCATTTCATTCTTTTCCTGTCATTCAAAACTCAACTTCTTCAGTGTGTTCTATCTAGTTCCTCAATTCCATTTAGATCAGCTTTAGATTCTTTTGGTTTTTCACAATGGGAAGGCTTCAAATTAATGATACCTCAGGTAGTTGTCTGGGAGAAACTATTCTTATTTAATGAATGAATGTTCTCAGCATCAGAATTTTCTACCTATGACAGTTTTGCCAATTAAGGAATAAAAG